>CAUYQG010139045.1:0-26000 GCA_963574415.1 Tarsius wallacei | reverse complement strand
TATGACAAGTAGATAGTTAAAAAAATCTTGATACTTGCCTTATTTTATTTTATTTTATTTTTGAGTTGGAGTCTCACTCTGTCGCCCAGGCTGGAGTGCAGTGGCACACTCACAGCCACCCCAGCGTTGACCTGCTGGGCTCTGGTGATCCTTTCACCTCAGTCTTCCAAATAATCAGAACTACAGGTGTGCGCTACTGCACCTGGCTAATTTTTTTGATTTATTGTAGAGATGTGGTCTCGTCAAGTTGCCTGTGCTGGTCTCGAATCCGTGGGTTTAGGCAATTCACCCACCTTGGCATCCCAAAGGGCTGGGATTACAGGCTGAGACACTGAGCCCGGCCTCTTGCCTTATTTTTAATGTAAACTCTATCCAGTGATCTCCTCACAGAACAAAGAACAGAGTACCACATATTCTCACTCATAAGTGGAACTTGAACAATTATCATAATACTGTAAGAAGGGTATTGGCAGTAGTGGGAAACGGCCAGGGGAGTGGAGGGCACACCTCAACAACAAGGGTACCTGCATAATGAACATTTGTGTGCCTAACCCTGAATTGTACCCCACGGTATCTTGCTACTGCCAACACCTTTTTTACAGTATTATGGTAAATGTTCAGGATCTGCTTATGAGTGAGACCATATGGTACTCTGTTCTTTGTTTCTGTGATAGATCTCTGAGTATGATAGACTCTAAATCCATCCAAGTTGCTGTGAAGTCCATATGTTTGTCCTATATGGCTGCGTAATATTCCATTGTGTATATGTACCACATTTTTTAAATCCAACCCAGTTTCAATGGACAGCACAGTTCTATATTTTTGCTATTGTGAATAGTACTGCAATAAACATGTGGGTGCAGGTATCTTTTTTGTAGAATGATTTGATTTCCTCTGGGTATGTTCCCAATAGAGGGATTGCTGGGTCACATGGAAAGTCAATTTCTAGTTCTTTTAGGAATCTCCACACTGTTTTCCATAGAGGTTGAACTTGTTTGCATTCCCATCAGCAGTGTAGAAGCATTCCCTTTTCTCTGCATCCTTGCCATCATCTGTTGATGTTTTATTAATGATAGCCATTCTTACTGGGGTTAGGTGTATCTCAGTGTGGTTTTGATTTGAATTTCTCTGATGATTAGTGAGGCTGAGCACTTTTTCATGTGTCTGTTGGCTGGCTGCCTGTTTATGTTCTTTTGAGAAGTGTCTATTTATGTCTTTTGCCTATTTTTTAATGGGGCTTTTTTTTTCCTTTTGGCATGTTTGAGTTCCTTACAGATCCTGGATGTTAGGCCTTTGTCAGATATATAGTTGACAAATATTTTTTCCCATTCTGTGGGCTGTGTCTCTGCTCTCTTGATGGTTTCTTTTGCTTTGCAGAAGCTTTTCAGTTTGTTTAGATCCCACTGATCTAATCTCTTATGGTATGGATACCTGGGGTATTGATCAGGAATTAGTTTTCTACTCTGATTTCTGTAAGGGTGTCTCCTGCATTTTCTAAGGTTTTTATAGTTTGAGGTTTTAAGTTTAGGTCTTTGATCCATTCATTTAGAGTTGATTTTTGTGTATGGGGTTAGGTAGGGGTCCTGTGTCATCCTGCATGTGGTCTGCCAGTTTTCCCAGCACCATTTACTGAATAGGTTCTTCTATCCCCAGTGGTTGTTGGAGGCTTTGTTGAAGATGAGTTGGTTGAGAAATTGAGGTTTTGGTTCCAGAATCTCTATCCTGTTCCATTGGTCTGTATGCCTGTTCTTGTACCAATACCAGGCTATTTTGATTATTGTAGCCCTCTAATAAAGTTTAAAGTCTGGAAGTGTGATACCTGCTTTATTTCTTTTGCTAAGGATTGTTTTGGCTATTCATGGTCATTTAATGTTTCCATATGAATTTCTGTATTGTCATTTCCAGGTCTGAGAAGAACGATGTTGGTAATTTAATGGTTGTTATATTGAATCTGTAGACTGTCTTTGATAGGATGGACATCTTAACAATTTTGATTCTTCCTATCTGTGAGCATGGAATATTTTTTCATTTGTTAGTGTGTTCTTGAATTTCTTTGAGCAGTGTTTTGTAATTTTCATTGTAAAGGTCTTTCATGTCTCTGGTTAGGAAGAAGTATTTTTCATCTCTGTCTCACTGTGCTCTGTTCAGGATAATTGTCTTAAATTTTGTTATTTTATTTTCTGGTTGAGTGTTAGCTGGTTCTTTAAAGATCTGTAATGTTACTTTTTAGAGTTTTAAGTTCCTTGCTGAAATTTTAAAGCTCAACTTTTTCTCTCCATGAACTTAGTAAACATAGTTGTGTTGTAGTTAGTGTCCAGTAATGCTGTAATCTGGAATACCCCAGGGTCTGTATCTTTGATCTTTTGTTCTGTAGATTCTAGTTTTATTGCTTATCTCATCAGCTATCTTAATTTGATTGTTTGCTAGATAATAATAATTTGAGACTTATGCTCACATTTTCCTCTTTGTTTGAATGTTGAACAATTTTGGATTATATCCTGGACATTTTGAATATTATGTTGTGAGATTCTGGATGCTATTAAGATTTCCTGGAGAATGTTTATTTGTTCTTTAACAGGCAGTCAACTGAATTAGGTTCAGGCTACAAATTCTGTCTTGCTTTTATGCGTGAGAATTCCAGTGTCAGTTTGGATTTCAAAGCCTTGCTTTGCTGACCTGGGTCCGTTTCATGTGTGCTCCACTCAAGGGTAGTTCTGGGACTTGGGTAGTGGTTTATAGGGGGTCCAATTTTCAAAACCTTTGCCAAGTTGCTTTGAGGGTGTCCTATACATGGACATCCTTTCCCTCATGGGACTTGTGGCTCATTCATACACAGAATTAGTCAATCCCCTTCTCCAACCGTCTCTGTATTACTCCCTCACTCTCTCTTATTAGGGAAAAAGCTAAACAAATGGGAAACACCTTCACATGGAAGGCAGCTATGCTCACCACCATATCACCAGTGCCACCCTCACATGAATAACTTCTTCAGGTTTTTACTCCTCTCCCTGAGCTATCTGCTTGTTCCTACTTTTTAGAGCCCTCAAAGATTTGTTTTTTGTATTTTGTTCAGATTTATTTATTTTTTATGATTTAGAGTCTCACTCTGTCATCTAGGCTGGAGTGCAGTGGTGCAATCATAGCTCACTACAGCCTTGAATTCCTGAACTCAGCAGATCCTTCCGCTTCAGCTTTCTGAGTAGCTGGAACTACAGGCACGCACCACCACACCCAGCTAATTTTTACATTTTTTTTTTTGTAGGGGTGAGGTCTTGCTATATTGCCTATGCTAGTCTTGAACTCCTGGGTTCAAATAGTCCTTCTGTCTGGGCCTCCCAAAGTGCTGGGATCACAGGCTTGAGCCACTGCACTGGCTATTATGAGTCTTTAGTTGTAACAAATGGGAGAGATAGGCTGTAGTGGCTTACTCCATCTTGGCTAGCACTGGAAGTTTGTTTTTTTTTTTTTAAATCCTCAACCTATTCTAAGCCTGTTAATTCCTTATGATATTTTTATATATTTGATTCTTTTAATAGTGGAAAATAATTTCCTCGAGGTTTTTAATTGTCTGTAGCAGGAAGGTTGATCTGAATCTCTTAACCATTAGCAGAACATAGATGCTTGATGCTCTTCTAAAATGACTTTTTCAAATCATGCCACTGTCTAATTACTTCCATGACTTTTCATAATTTTCAGGATAGCGTGCTATTTGCCACTTCCCTCTACCTTGCAAAGTGTCCCCCACATATCACATGATCTTGGAAGACTACTTGTTATCTTTATCTCTTAAACAGATTCTGTGTCCGTACACTTACATATATTGTTCCTTTTATTGACTGATCCTCCTTCATTCATCTTAACTCCTGTCTGACCCTCTAAACTTAGAATAAATATCACCATTCTTGGGAAATATTCCTAATCGGGCAGTCTGATTTAGATGTTCTTCTTCTTTCGCTTAGTACTTTGAATATATCTCTATCATGTATTTATTCACATTCCTCCAACAAATAGTTATTGAATGCTTACTGTGTGCTAGAAATCTCACTGTAAGCTTGAGGGCAAGAGATCATGACTTATTTGACTCTGTATATTCAGCACTTTGCACAGTGTCTGTGAAGGTGGTACACAATAAATAAATAGATTCATAAATAAAAATAAATTTTATCTTAGATGTCCCTTTTAAAAAAATCCTTTGAATGGCTGTCTGTTACACAGAGATTTATTTTGGAATTTGTTAGCCTGATATTCCAAGGACTGCATAAACATTTTTCCTAGCTTTACCCCTTTACCTAATTTAGAGTTGGAAAGGAATTTAAAATCTTTGTAGTCCACTTACATTTCTATTACTTTGATTTACTTTACAGCATTTCTACTAACTGGTAGTGTTTCCTGTGTTTGAATATATTCAGTTATGGGGAACTCACTAACCCCAAGACTGTTATTTACATGTGCAGCTCTTATTTTAATATTAAACTGAAATTTCTATGTGTGTGTGTTTTTTTAAAAATTATTATTATTTTTTGAGTCAGGGTCTCATTCTTGCCTAGGCTGGAGTGCAGTGGCACAATCACAACCTACTGCAGCCTCGACTTCCTGGGCTCAGGCGATCTTTCTGCCACTGTAAGCTGAGACTACAGGCATGCACCACCATGCCTGGCTAATTTTTGGATTTTTTTTTTTTTTTTTTTTTTTTTTTTTGAGAAGAGGTCTCGCTATGTTGCCCAGGCTAGTCTGAAATTCCTGAGCTCAAACTTTCTTCCCACCTGGGCCTCCCAAAGTGCTGGGTTTACAGGTATGAGCTACTGCACCTGGCAGTTTTTCTATTCTTATCGTACTTCCTCTTCCATACAGAAAAAGTATAAACTTTTTAAAAGATACTTTGTTTTAGAACAGTTTCAAATTCACAGCAAAATTCAGAGGAAGGTACAGATATTTCCCATATACCCTCTGCCCCACACAAGTATGACTTCCTCATTATCAACATCTCTTCAGCAGAGTGTTACATTTGTTAAAATTGATGAACCTACATTGACACATCAATGTCACCCAAAGTTCATAGTTTACATTATGATTCATTCTTGGTATTGTACATTCTATGGGTTTGGACAAATATATGTACCATTACAGTATAGTATATGTAGTATGAAATGCAGAGTAGTTTCATTGTCCTAAGATTCCTCTGTGCTTCATCCCTCTTCACTCCAACACTGGCAACTACTGATTTTTTGAACTGACTTTTCCAGAATGTTAGGTTGTTGACATCACATGATACGTAGCCTTTTCAGATTGACTTCTTTCACTTAGTAGTATGCATCTAAGGTTCCTTTATGTATTTTCATGACTTGATAGTTCATTTTTTTAATCACTGAACAATATTCTATTCATTGTTTGCCTGTACCACATTGTATTCATCCATTCGCCTACTGATGGACATCTTTGTTGCTTCCAAGTTTTGACAGTTATGAGTAAAGCTGCTATAAACATACACATGCAGACTTTTGGGTGGGCATAAATTTGAAATTCCTTTGGGTAAATACCAAGGAGTATGATTGCTGGATTGTATGGGAAAATTATGGTTGTGGTGTAAGAAACCGCCAAACTACCTTCCAAAGTCTTTGTACCATTTTTCATTTCCACCAGCATTGAATGAGAGTTTCTGTTGTTGTATACCCTTACAAGTGTTTGGTATTTTCAGTGTTCTGGATTTTGGCTATTCCAATAGCTGTGTAATGGTATATTGTTGTTGTTTTATTTATTTTGTTTTTGAGTCGAATCTCATTCTGATCCCCAGGCTGGAGTGCGGTGGTACAATCATGGCTCATCACAGCCTTGACCTCCTGGGCTCATGTGATCATTCCATCTCAACTTCCCAAGTAGCTGCAACTATAGGTGTGTGCCACCATGCCCAGCTAATTTTTGTGGATTTTTTTTTTGAGTTTTTATGGAGATAAAGTCTCGCTATGTTGTCCAGGTTGGTGTTAAACACCTGAGCTCAAGTGATCTTCCTACCTTGGCCTCCCAAAGTGGTGGAATTACAGGCGTGAACTACTGTGCCCAGCCCTCATTAAATTGTATTTCCCTGATGACATGATGGGAGCATCTTTTCATATGATTATTTGCCATCTCTGTATCTTCTTGGTAATGTGTCTGTTAAGGTCTTTGGCCCATTTTTAAAATCATGTTGTTTATTTTCTTACTGTTGAGTTTTAAGAGTTCATTGTATATTATAAATAACAGATTTTTTAACCAGATATAAAGTATTTTACAAATATTTTCTTTCAGTCTGCGACTTATATTCTCATTCTCTTGAAATTGTCTTTTTCAGAGCAGAAGTTTTAAATTTTAATGAAGTCCAGATTATCAATTATTTCTTTCACGAACCATGTCTTTGATGTATCTAAAAAGTCATTGAGATATCTAAGATCATCTAGGTTTTCTCCTGTTATCATCTAGGAATTTTATAGCTTATTTTTACATTTAGGGCTATGATCCATTTTAAGTTAATTTTTGTGAAGGTTGTAAGGTCTGTGTATAGACTGTGTGTGTGTGTGTGTGTGTGCGTGTGTGCATGTGTCTGTCTGTACAATTCTTTCAGCACCATTTGTTGAAAAGAGTATCTTTTCTCCATTGTATTGCTGTTTTTCCTTTGTCAAAGATCAGTTGACTATATTTATGTGAGTCCATTTCTGGCCCATTTTGTTCCACTGATCTATTTATCTTTTTTTCTACCAATACCACACTGTTGATTACTGTAGATTTATATTAAGTCTTGAAGTTCTCTAACTTTAGAATCAGTTTGTAGATATTCATAAGATAACTTGCTGATATTTTGATTGTATTGAATTTGCACTGACTCTGTAGATCAAGTTGGGAAGAACTGATGTCTTGACAATATTGAGTCTTTCTATCCATGAACGTGGTCTATCTTTCTATTGATTTAATTATTCTTCAATTCATTTCATTAGAGTTTTCTAGTTTTCCTCATATAGATATTGCATGTATTTGGTAAAATTTGTACCTGAGTATTTTATTTTTTGTGAACTATTGTAAATGGTATTGCATTTTTAAATTTCTTTTTCTTTTTTTATTTTAAAGATGTGGGATACAGTTCAGGGTGGGATATACAAATGTTCATTATGCAGGTACCCTTGTTGATGAGGTATGGCATTTTAAATTTCAAATTCCAGTTGTTCATTGCTAGTATATAGGTAAGAGATTGACTTTTGTATATTAATGTTGTAGCTTGCAACCTTGCTATACTTGCTTATAAGTTGCAGGAATTTTTTGTTGATTCATTCAGATTTTCTACACAGATAATTATGTCATCTATGAACAAAGTGTTATTTCTTCCTTCTCAAATTATATCCCTTTTATTTCCTTCTCTTGTTTTATTGTGTTAATTAAAACTTTTAGTACAGTGTTGAAAAGGAGTGGTGAGAGAGGACATCCTTGCCTTGTTCCTGATCTTAGTGGGAAAGTTTCTAGTTTCTCACCTTTAGTTATAATGTTAGTTGTAGGTTTTTTGTAGTTATTCTTTATTAGTTTGAGGAATTTCCCCTTTATTTCCAGTTTACTGAAAAATTTTTTTTTAAATAAAATTTTTTTTTAATTTAAAAAAGGATTTTAGCTGAGCTCAGTGTCTCAGCCTGTAATCCCATGCTTTGGGAGGCTGAGGTGAGTGGATTTCCTAAGCCCGTGGGTTCGAGACCTGCCCAGGCAACTTGGCGAGACCTCATCTCTACAATAAATCAAAAAATTAGCCGGGTGTGGTAGCACGCGCCTGTAGTTACAGCTACTTGGAAGGCTGAGGCGGAAGGATCGCCGGAGGCCAGCAGGTCGAGGCTGCGGTGGCCAGGAGCAGCCACTGCACTCCTGTCTGGGTGACAGAGTGAGACTCCAACTAAAACAAACAAACAAACAAACAAACAAAAAAGGATTTTAACATGAAGCAGAGAACCAACAATTTCAAATACAAATTTTCATGATGTTCTCAGATTCCAAGCTGTAAATCTGAAAAAAATCATCAAATAGGGTTGCTTGTCTTTAAGATCAAGAAGTAAACAAAAAATTGTAATACACCGAGTTGATAGAATTAGAGAGGAAGAATAAGTCATTCATCGTTCAACAAATTGCCTATGCCAGGCAGTACATCAGACTCTAGATATACAAGGATAACACCTTACAGCCTTGTTCAGAAAGAGTCTGTACTATATTCTTTTGAAAGGTAGACAGAGAAATAGTCAAAGGAGTTCTGCATTGATGTGGGACACAATGGGAGTAATCATTTTCAATCAGGGAGAAGTATGCCAAGAGAGATTTCAAAGAGTCATTTACAAGATAAGTGTTTGATTGGCAGATGTGGATGTTGGTGGAGGTTTAAATAAATTTCTTTCTTTTTTTTTAATCAATATTTTTTATTTTAATATTGTAGGGTACAGTTAAGGGTTAGGTATACAAATTTGCTTCGTTCAGGCACTCTTGTTGATAAGGGGTGTCTCCCCGTCCCCAGACAGATATTGACTACCTTTAATCCCACCTCCCTTCCCCTCCCTCCCCCCCATAGTTTCCAACCACTGTCAGTCCTTTTCTTGTAGTATTACGATAGATGTTCAAGGTCCACTATATGAGTGAGAATATGTGATACTCAGATCTTCGTTTCTGTGAGAGATCACTCAGTATTATAGACTCTAGTTCCATCCAGGTTGCTGCAAAATTCATGATTTTGTTCTTTTTAAGAGTCTTTGAAAATAATTCAAATAAAGAAGATATATTAGTGAAGTGAAAAGTAAGTTGTATCTATAAAAAGTTACTAACTGGCTAGTCTTGCCATCTTCTATTACAGAATAGTCAGTATACTTGGATAGCTAAATACTTAGTGATATTTAATTGTGTAGAAACTCTTATTTGGAGATATGTTCTGATTTTGGCTTTAGAATGCCAGTATTTTTCAGGTTCTCTGATATATATAATCTGTATTGCAATATCTACTCTCAGAAGCTACCAATCTTTATTTTAAGCTAACAAGAGACAATTTATATAACATTATTTAGTGGGCAACTTTTCAAATTATCTTGTTTTTCCCCAACTATGCCTCTAGTTTCTTCCATTTTTAAAACAATAAACAAACAACATTGTAAGCTCTACAATGGGCAGGATAGATTAACAAATCTACCTGTTTATAGTAGATTTTAGAATTCTATTCTCTGTCTTATAAAAATTTCTTCTACTTTAAGTTCTCAGGTTAACCATTTTATGTTCTTGACAGTTCTTTTAAAGTTTATTTGCATCTGAATATTCAAGATTTGTATTTGTTGATTGTTAAAAATACAGAATAGGTACATTAACCCACACAGTTGTATACATACAGTTATACCTATGTAGACTAGGAATTTGGAGCCTTGGTCCCTACATTCTCCACAGAGCCACTTCTTCATCCTCTGCAACAAATTAGCTGGGGTTGAATACCATATCAGTAAGCAGCATGTTACCTCTTCAGATAAGGCCAAGTTAACAGCTAGTTCATTTTTATTCTAATTAGCATAGAAATAGTTGTATATAGTACATTAAATTGCAGCAAAACAAATTTGGGGGACAATTTTGGAACTTATTTAGAATCTTAGTTATTTGTAATGCTGGTTTTTGGTAGTTTTTTTTTCACTGAAAGGAATAGACAGATAAATCTCTTAAAGACTTTCCAAGTTCCAATTGGTTAGTATGTGCTAAGAGCTTTCCAGTCTAGTGGATTTGGTGCATTCTTTTCCATTTGTTGAGCATTTGTTATATGTTTTGGAAACTTAAAAGAATAGAAATCATAAATCTGGTTTAAATTGGTTGGTAAATGGCCAGTTGTAACACTATGTTATACTTCACTGTAATGTTGCAGAATATGTAGTGCCTTCTTCCTAAGTGCTTAGAAGCATCCAGTCGTAGGTTAGGCAGCATTCTTTCCTTTGAAGGTGAGCACAGCTCCTGGCCCGAATTACATTTTTATTTAAATAAATAACATATAAATTATTTATCCTATTTTTCAGTCATATATTGATCCTTCTCTCTTTGATCTAATATAGTGTTGAGGACAACATCTAATTCTCTTACTAGTGCCCAACCTAGTAAATGCAGGTTTATCATTTAACTTCCCCAAATCATTTCATTGCTTTCCTATTGCTCTTAGAATAAGGAGTGGAATCTTTGATTTGGCCTTCATAGCCCTGCATGATCTGGCCCTTTCCAACCCTCTCTAGCTTGTTTTATACTCTGCTTTCCTTCTCTTCCTGTATAGGAGTTGGAAATACCATATTCCCTGCTGCCATTGAGCCTTGGAATACATTACTCCTTTCCTGGAAGGTGCTCTCTCCCCCTTTGCCACTCTTTCCTGATTAGATCCAAAACCTTTTTCCTAACACTAAGACAGAGTAAGCCTCTTATAATACACACTTTAATGGCTCCAGGTTTCTTCTCCTTTGTAGTATTTAATGTTCCATTATTTTAAACTTATTTGTATTTTGATTAATATCATTCTCTCCTTTTGGAATGTAAACTCTACAATGGCCAGGGCTGTATTAATTTTTATTTAGTAAATACCTTTGAATAAATTAATGAAAAAAAAAAATCTCAGTAAAAGTATCTGAAATCTACTAGCTAAAATTAATGTATAGTATAAAGCCACCTAATAATTACACAAATAGGGCCAAAAAACAGCATATACTTTGGAAATTGTGCAGTTTCATCAGGGTGACTTATCATGTATGCATTGTCACATCTTTAATGCCATATCAAAAGAAGTAATAACTAATAACTGGATACAAAGTGAGATTCATTTATAATGACCTGCTGTGAATTTTAGGTGGACTTGGCAGAGTATCATAAATATTAAACACTTATAAGACGACTTGTAAGAAGTTTATTAGCTAATTTTTTTTGGAAAACTATCTGAATTTCTTAAACTCCTTTTTTTTTCAGGTCTTTGTTTAACAGAATATAGGTATAGGCCATCCATTTTTACTCTTACCACCCCCCCAAATTAAGAGTAGATGATAATCGGTACATTTTTTTTTTCAAAATATTAACTTTTCTTTTAGCTATGGAAAGCAAGGTTAAGTGGGTATGAAGAAGCCCTGAAGATCTTCCAGAAAATAAAGGATGAAAAGAGTCCAGAATGGTCCAAATTTTTAGGATTGATCAAAAAATTTGTCACTGATTCCAATGCAGTGGTTCAATTGAAAGGATTAGAAGCTGCACTTGTTTATGTTGAAAATGCCCATGTAGCAGGAAAGTAAGTACTTTCTTTATAATATTTCTGGCATTAAAAAGAAACCCTGTCTGTTGCTACATAGATGAAGTTATGTTTATTTGTGGATCACTGTCCTTAGTTATTAGTAGTTTTAGAATGTATTAAATTTTTTTTTCTTAGTTGGAATCTCACTGTCACCCAGGATGGAGTGCAGTGGCACGCTCATGGCCACCCTAGCATCGACCCACTGGGCTCAGGCGATCCTTCCACCTCAGCCTTCCAAGTAGCCAGAACTACTGGCATGCACTACCATGCCTGGCTAATTTTTTATTTATTGTAGAGACCCAGGCTCAGGCAATCCGCTTGCCTTGGCCTCCCTAAGTGCTAGGATTACAGGCTGAGACACCAACCCTGGCCTAGAATATATTAATTTTCTATCATAGTTCCTTGTTACTTGTTTTTCATTCAGTCTTTATTCATTCTTGGAAATCTAAACAGTACATGAGAGCTCTAAAGAGAAGTAAATTAGAAATCAAATTTTGAGTTTTTAGCCTTAAGGTTTGATGAGCAAGTGGTTTCCTTTTAAATAATGGGAATTATTCCAAACTAAAAAGGAAAGTATTTAGTAACTTTTAAAAGAAACTGAGAAGTTGTCAATAAAGAAATTATCAAATTTCAATGAAGACATTTGGGCATTACAAAAAACTAAATTTTTTACAGGGATCTCAGCCAGGTGTTCTTAGAATCACATCTTTCTCCCTGTGGTCATTAGGCATTTTTATCTCCTGGGTTAGGCAGTGCTAGCTACAACGTCAATGAATGCGGGTCTACTTGACTTACTCTATGAATGGCAGAGGCTTCTACTACTATTCCATATCTGAGACCTGATTGTCCTAACTCTGGTCTTTATGCCATTGAAAAGAACCGTCCATATTAAAAAAAAAAAAAAAGTTGAGACCTTTGACTTAATTGCACAATAAATATATACTTTACTTACTTTAAAGGTTATTAATTTGAGAGTTTGGTTAACCAGCATCACTGTGTTTCCTTTGTCATCAGTGACACTGTTGCTTTTTTATTTAGTTTTTCTTTTGATACCAGTAACTGTTTCTTGACAAATGCTGCATATAATCCCAACCCATCCAATTCCTCTAATTCCCAGTATTACTGGTTTTGTTTAATTTATTTTCAAAGCAATAAAGTTACTGTAGAGTCTTGCCAGGCAGTTAAAAGGAGTCATTTCCTCTATGAAGAATTCTCGTCCTAACAAGTGTTTAAAATGACTTTCAGATTTTTTTAAAGCAAGAAGTCTGTAGTCCTAATTTTGTGAAATACATTTGTATATTCATATATGTGTGTACGCCCATACACACACTTACATGCTTAGAGAAAGGTCTGGAGGGCTGGATATCAAAAAATTGAAAGTAGTTCTCTCGGGTGGTCCTAGGGTTTAAAGGAATTTTTCCTTTCTTGTTTGATTTTTCTACATTTATAAGCTGGTACTATGTCTGATGTGACATGTCTTAAACTTTTGTGGTTTGCATAAGTTTTTTAACGTTCTTGATCTTAAGTTTTAAAAAGTAAAGACCCATTTACTGTATCTCTAAGCATTTATAAAAGTAATTTCACGCTCCCTTTCCATGACCTTTTTCCAGCTCTTTCTACTAAAGTGTGACTTTTTGTTCTTTATAACGCATCTTACAGAACCACAGGAGAAGCTGTTTCAGGTGTTGTAAGTAAAGTGTTCAACCAGCCTAAAGCCAAAGCCAAGGAGCTGGGCATAGAGATTTGTCTCATGTACATAGAGATTGAGAAAGGAGAGGCTGTGCAAGAAGAGCTCCTGAAAGGCCTGGACAATAAGAACCCCAAGATCATCGTGGCCTGTATAGAGACACTGAGGAAAGCCTTAAGGTGAGACTTTTTCATTTTGCTTTAGTTCTGTTAACCAGAGTATCTCAATTGAGTTTGGATTTCTGGATTAAACAGAAACGGAATTTAACTTGGCATGACACAGCAACCAAGAAAGTGACCTGAAAAAAAAGTCATTCCTTAAATGTGGCACTTCTTATTGAGTAATTTTAGCTTTCAATTATGTTATGTAGTTATTTTGTCTAAACTCCTTCCTAATGAAGATGATCAGAGAATATTTGATCTGTTCTCAGATTAAAAATTGACCTGTTGGTGGAAAAGCACTCCTCAGCATATTTCAGCTGCTCTTTTTTTTCTTGTTATCTTCAAGTATAGACTTTCAAAGCATGCTCTTTGAAATCTTGGCTAAAGACATAGTTTGTTGGCTAAAGCAAACCTTTATTTAAATACCTTTTTAGTAAAGTAGAAGCAAATGCTATATGCCTTTAAACAGAAGCACAGTAACAGCAGATAGAAAATAACTCTGTGGCGCTAGACTCTGTGGCTCAGTCTGTAATCCCAGCACTTTGGGAGGCTGAGACTAATGGATTGCCTGAGCCCGCGGGTTCAAGACCAGCCCAGGCAACTTGGCGAGACCTCGTCTCTACTATAAATAAAAAATTAGCCAGGCATAGTAGCGCATACCTTTAGTTCTGGCTGCTTGGAAAGCTGAGGCTGAAGGATCGCTGGAGCCCAGTAGGTCGATGCTGGAATGACCATGAGCATGCCACTGCACTCCAGCCTGGGCAACGGAGCAAGACTCCAACTCAAAAAAAAAAAAAAAAAAAGAACTCAACTCTGTGTAATAAATTATTTTCAACCCTAGAGTTTCTTCTTTGGCAATGAAATTTTTCATGAATGGAATCTCTTTGAGGAATAAGTGGCTATAATTTGCTATGGAAATCTGAATTAGATAACTAGCTTGTTCAGGTTTGGCAGTTCTTCTAATCTGATATCCTGTCCCCAATACTTTCCACATGAGATACTTTAGAAAGCAGCTCTAGGGAAATCCTGATGGAGTGAAGATCATCTCAACTCAACTTGCTTGTGATTTTGTGTATGACCTACATCTTGGAGAAAATGTTTTCTTTGGTGTTTGTCTTATGTGAAACATATGAAAACTCTTGCATTTTGTTAAAATATCTTTGTTTTATGTCTTTTATATTGTATTACACTTTGTTCATTTATGTTCTTTTATAAAATTTGACTTTTACTTAGATCTTGTGTGATCAGTTTCTTCTTGTTTCTAGGCTATTATGGTATTTTTGTGAGTAGTGAATAGTATGTTCATCTTGTCATTTGGGACAAATATGAATAGTATGTTCATTTAGTGAATTGACTTAGTTATCAGAGCTATGCTTGTATCAGTAGATCTGTTGTGTCCTTAGTAATGTCTTAGTAAAAATATATTATACATTAATCATCTATCTTTAAATTAGAAGTTTCTACTCTGGAATGCTATAAACTCTGGTTATTTCATTTTTAAGCTAACTGGGAGTATAAGGGTAGGAAAAGAACAAGTTTGATGTATCTTCTGTTTTCCTTATCTATGTTGCCATTTAGTCCCATCCCTGTGTGGTTCTTTATTTGTCCTAAAGTATTTCAGAATCTAACTAGGTAGTTCTCTGGGACCCTGAAGAATCTTGAAGCCAAATTGCCTTATCCTAAGTGCCAGAGCCTCTTAAAACTTTGTGATAACCTTAGGTGACTAGAAACATTCTGTGGCACATAAAACAGGCTTCCAGATCCTTTTGGTTTTTTTCTGATGCTTAGTATCAAAATTAGATTTAATTTTGTTAGGTATCTATTTTCCATGTGGGTTGCTTTATGTTTTTTTTTTTTTTTCCCTTTCAGAAGTAGGCCAGAGTAGATGAAAAAGAATCAGATGAAATGGTAGTAATGGAAGGGAAGATTTAAGAGATCCCAGGCATCATGTTAGGTTTTTTTAGGCATCAAGTTAAGTATCCCTAAAGTAAAATAGTTTATCATCACTATAGTTTTTTATCTTTCCTTCAGTTTTAAAAGTCAGCTGAACCAAGTTAAAACATTTTTTTCCTGATAATATAAAGGTCATTTTAAAGGAAATCTTAGACACCATGTAGTTTATTTTCATGTTATGATATTTATACTTAAACTGTATCACATAGCCGGATGTCTTGTTAAAAATCCCTTTCTAGGGAAAGTATTTTCATTATTCTTTAATCTGTTCAAGTATGCCAAAATTATGAATAATTTTGTTGCATTTGTGCATATGAGATAAATTTGTACATGTTAGGTAATAGATATATAATATATTTGGGTCCTACTACTCACAGAATTTCAGTATTTTTTCATAACTAAATCTCCCCTGCCTCAGAACTTGTTATTCAGAAATGTTAGTGATATCAGATAGCTAAAATTGGCCATTTGGGAACTTGAAAATATAATACATTACAGATATATAAGGTTAAATATGCTATCCTTTGTAAGAGAAATCAGAATGCAACTATTTAATTTCCCCATGGAAAACTGAAGCCAAGAGAGATTTAAGTTGCCCAGAGTTACAGTGTGATACAGCTTCAAAGTCAGGAATGATATACATATATGTTTAAGATATTACCCTTGTTGATCCTTTTTTTTTTTTTTTTTTTTTTTTGAGTTGGCGTCTCACTCCGTCGCCCAGACTAGAGTGCAGTGGCCGCTTCTGGCCACCACAGCCTCGACCTGCTGGGCTCCGGTGATCCTTCCGCCTCAGCCTTCCAAGTAGCTGGAACTACAGGCGCGCGCTACCACGCCCGGCTAGTTTTTTTGATTTATTGTAGAGATGAGGTTTCGCCTACCCAGGCAGGTCTCGAACCCGCGGGCTCAGGCAATCCACTCACCTCAGCCTCCCAAGGCATGGGATTACAGGCTGAGCCACCGAGCCCGGCCCCCTTTTTTTTTTTTTTTGAGTTGGAGTCTTACTCTGTTGCCCAGGCTCTAGAGTGCAGTGGCATGCTCAGGGCCACCACAGCCTCAATCTGCTGGGTTCAGGCGATCCTTCCACCTCAGCCTTCCAAGTAACTAGAACCACAGGCATGTACCACCATGCCTGGCTAATTCTTTGATTTATTGTAGAGATGAGGTCTCACCAAGGTGCCGAGGCTGGTCTCAAAACCCTGGTCTTAGGCAATCCTCTCACCTTGGCCTCCCAAAGTGCTGGGATTACAGGCTTGAGCCACCGCGCCTGACCTTGTTGATCTTTTATGGGTTTAAATTACTCCTAATCTGGATACTTAGAAAGTTACTTTTAAAATAGTAATATCATTTTGAGCCCTAGAAATTAAATAATATTCTTGGAAGAATGACACCTAATTAGTATATAAGTGGTTATGATTATGTTCCTTTTGCTGCCTGAAAAAAACTCAACCTATATAATTCTATTAATATATAGATATGAAAATATGTTTGAATGAATGAAAGCTAATCCTTTACCCAAACACTTTGCGTGTTGACAGTTTTTCCCCTAATTTTCTGCTTCTAGTGAATTTGGTTCCAAAATCATCTTGCTTAAGCCAATTATCAAAGTGTTGCCAAAACTCTTTGAGTCTCGAGAAAAGGCTGTTCGAGATGAAGCCAAACTAATTGCTGTGGAGATTTACAGGTGGATTCGAGATGCCTTGAGACCTCCATTGCAAAATATAAACTCTGTTCAGGTGAGGCAGAAAGTTTTCTGGTTCCCTTTGCATAAGATTAATATTAAAATATTTTCTTCCTGTTATTGTTGATGTTCTGTCCTTATACATAATGTTTTTCATTCTTAATTTTGAAATCTCTTGATTTATCTGAGCATAGCTAACATTGTCTGCTGTTACTTTGTCCTTTCAAATTAAATACCGTGCATTCAGTGATTTTAGTATGCTAGTATTAAATCTATAATAGTTTGTTTTTGTTTTTTTTTTTGAGTTGGAGTCTCACTCTGTCGCCCAGACTGGAGTGTGGTGGCACGCTCCCGGCCACCGCAGCCTCGACCTGCTGGGCTGCGGTGATCCTTCCGCCTCAGCCTTCCAAGTAGCCGGAATTACAGGCATGCGCTACCATGCCCGGCTAATTTTTGGTTTATTGTAGAGATGAGGTCTCACCAAGTTGCCTGGGCGGGTCTCGAACCCGCGGACTCAAGCAATCCACTCACCTTGGCCTCCCAAAGTGCTGGGATTACAGGCTGAGCCACGGAGCCTGGACTACAATAGTTTAAAAGACTTCTTTATAAGGCCAGGCATGTTGGCTCACGCCTGTCATCCCAACACCTTGGGAGGTCAAGGCGGGAGGATCACTTGACCCCAAGAGTTCGAGACCAGTCTAGGCAACATAGCCAGACCTTGACACTATAAAAAAAATTTAAAAATTAGCGGCATAGTGGTGTGCACCTGTAGTCCCAGCTACTAGGGAGGCTGAAGCTTAAGTCCAGGTGGTTGAGGGTGCAGTGAGCCGTAATTGAGCCTCCAACCTGGGTGGCAGAGTAAGATCCCAACTCAAAATTAATAAAATAAGTAAATAAAATATAAAAGGCCTCTTTATAATTCTATTGTGTGGCAGAACTTAGAACCTGTTTGAGTGAAATGCATTCTATCTGGCTTTTTTTTTTTTTTTAAGTCAAGGTCTCACACTGTTGGTATGGCTGGAATGCAGTGGCACAATCACAGCTTACAGAAGCCTCAGACTCCTGGTCTGAAGCAATCCTCCTGCCTTAAACCTCCCAAGTAGCTTGATCTATAGGTGTGCACCACCACCCCTGGCTATTTTTTAAATTCTTTATAGAGACAAGGTCTTGCTATGTTGCCCAGTCTGATCTTGAACTCCTGGGTAATCTGTCTACCTTGGCCTCCCAAATTGCTGGGATTGCAGGTATGAGCCACTGTGCCTGGCTTTTTATTGCAATTGGTTTTGGAAACTTTTCTGACAATGAAGTGTACCTGAATTCATGAATTAATGAAAGTGTCTTAAAAAACTGATTTTATTCTTTCTTAGTGCTTAGGCATTTGATTTGTCTTCCATGTAGTAACTACAAGTCACTTTGACTTCTGTTATAAAATAGATACAACTGGCCAGGCTTGGTGGCTCGGCCTGTAATCCTAGCACTTTGGGAGGCCAAGGTGAGTGAATTGCCTGAGCCCGTGGGTTCGAGACCAGCTTGGGCAACCTGGCAAGACCTCATCTCTACGATAAAATTAAAAATAGCCAGGCATGGTAGTGTGCATCTGTAGTTCCAGCTATGCAGAAGACTAAGGTGGAAGAATCACTGGAGCCCAGAAAGAAGGTCAACACTGGAGTGCCCATGAGTGTGCATGCCACTACACTCCAGCCTGGGCGAAGGAGTAAGACTCCAACTCAAAAAAAAAAAAAAAAAAATAGATACAGCTTAAATTATTTTCCTGTTTGCCCTATTAGAGCCACATCAATAAGAAATCAGGTCCTGATATATCAGTAAATATAAGTGTTAAGTATGTTCTCTAATGGTGGAGAGGTAGATATGATTTTAAAATATTTGATGATATTTGCAGTTGAAAGAACTAGAAGAAGAATGGGTCAAACTGCCAACAGGTGCTCCTAGACCTAGTCGATTTCTTCGTTCCCAGCAAGAACTAGAAGCTAAATTGGAACAGCAACAATCTGCTGGTGGAGATGCTGAGGGAGGTAAGCCAATTTTAAATGCTGGTTCTGTAAAAATTAGCAAGAACAAGAATCTGTGTTTACTAGGCATAATTTGTAGAACTACCTTTAAGAAAATATAAGTTGCATGTATCATGAATCCCTCTGGTCCCTTCTCTATTAAGATTTCGTCAGGATTGTGAAAGAACTGAACTGTTTAATGAGCAAAACCATTCCATCTGTTTTTAAGGTTTGTTTTGTTTTTTTTCTCCTTGAAGTTGTTGATGATGGTGATGAGGTGCCACAGATAGATGCTTATGAGCTTCTGGAAGCTGTAGAAATTCTTTCCAAACTTCCCAAAGACTTTTATGACAAAATTGTAAGTAATAGTTGAACTCCTTTCATTTATTTGTTTTTCAATAATTGCTTAACTAGAATTAGAGAATATCTGCAGAGCCCTTGCCTGGTGCACTCCTTTCTGCTCTTTATCTTCCCTAGTGAAGTAAGTTGTTCCTCTTGACTTACTACTTCTTCGTATGTACATGTATCATAGCCCCTTTTTTGTACATGTTTTGCCAAAAAATAGAACATTCTTGACTTCCTTCTCCTCATTTTCCTTCTGATTTTATCTTTATTTTAAATTTTATCTCATTTTTAAGACAGAGTCTCACTCTGTTGCCAAGTGGGAGTGCAGTGGCATGATCATAGCTCACTGTAACCTCGAACTGGTAGGCTTAAGCAATTCTCCTGCCTCAGTCCTCGAGTAGCAAAGACTATAGATGTATACCACCATGCCTGGCTTCTGGTTTTACCTTTAAATATATATCAAATTCATCCCCTTTCCTCCATCTCCACTGCCACTGCTTTACTCCAAGTTTTCTTGGTCTTAGCACTGTTGACTTTTTTTTGTCAGATAATTCGTTGTTTTGGTGGGGCTGTCCTATGCATTGTATGATGTTTAGCAGTATCTCTGGCTGTTACCCACTAGGTGTCAGTAATTTCATTCGTTTAAGTCATGACAATTAAGGATATCTCCAGACACTGCCAAATGGAGACAAAGTCGTCCCCAGTTGAGAAACAGTCTTTTCCCAATCACCACCATCATCTCTTGTCTTCCTTGCTGCACTAGTCTTATGATACACCCTGTCTCTCTGCTCTTGCCTCCTTCTTCCCATATTAAAATCTGATTACTCAGGGGCAGTGACTCACACCTGTAATCCCAGCCCTTTAGGAGGCTGAGGTGGGAGGATTGCTTGAACCCAGGAGTTCGAGACCAGCCCAGGCAACATAGTGAGACCTCGTCTCTACCAAAAAAAATTGTTAAATTAGTCTAGTGTGGTGGTATATTCCTATAGTCCCAGCTACTTGGAAGGCTGAGAAGGGTGGATCCCTTCAGCCCAAGAGGTCAAGGCTGCAGTGAGCCGTGATCATGTCTCTGTGCTCCAGCCTGGGTGACAGAGTGAGACCCTGACTCCAAAAAAAAAACCTCATTAAACTCTTCAGCGGATTCCATGGATCTTGCGTTGGTGTCTGAAATCATCCTGTGGCCACTGAGGCTATCTGTGGCACTTTTAAGTACCCCATTTACCTTCCAGCCACATCATTAATTGCTCTTACTCTCCATGCCCCTGTCATATTGGACTTCTCCCAATAGCAAATATACTACATTAAAAAAAAAAAGTCTGGGCCTTAACATTTGTTATTCTTTCTGCCTCTAACATTTTTCTCCCACCATTCATCCTCTTGATCTCACTTTAAGATCACTTTTTAGGGGAGAGCCCACCTGACTACCTAAGCTAGGTTAAGTCCTCTACCTCCATTACCAAAGCAGCTTATACTTCTTTCATAGTGGTCACTACCTTGTAGTTAT
This sequence comes from Tarsius wallacei, assembly GCA_963574415.1. Lineage (NCBI taxonomy): Eukaryota > Metazoa > Chordata > Mammalia > Primates > Tarsiidae > Tarsius > Tarsius wallacei. The sequence continues at coordinate 5,385 of CAUYQG010139045.1, read as the reverse complement.
TTATCAAAGATCTTCTTAGCTCTACTGCCAGCCACTTGAGCATCCCGTTAACTTCTAATTAACAAGTAAATATTTGATAAATTGAATTGAACTGTAATCTCCTCCAGGGTGGTGAGTTTGTCATCTTCTTTGTATCCCCAGTTTTTTCATGTCATGGGCATTTCAATTGCTGAATGATTGCCATGAAGCATATTTTCCTTTTGGCCACAAAACAAAAGGTTTAGCCTTATACCCACAATCCGGAAAACTAGCTCCAAGATTAGAACAATTTGGGTTGTTATGTGATTGTTCTTTTCTAGTCTTTTTAATGTTGTCAGTATAGAGATTCCTCTCCTGTAATTGTGCCACTGTAAGAAGGCTAGAAAGGTTTTCTGTCAGTGTTTTCTGTTTGACATCTGCTTACTAACATTGGAAACATTAGAAAAGTAGAACGAAAAGTCCATGGCATTCTGTTTACTTATATTACTTTAGGGTTATGAAGTTTTATGAAAATGCTTTTATATATATGAACAAAATACTCTTATTGCACAGTTTCGTAATTTTGTTTTTTAGTTAACTTTAGAAAGTTTCTGGAAACAAAGAATTATGTATCTTTGAATCAGTAGAGTGCAAGAAATAGACTTTTATTCTGCTCTCTTATTTTCAGTTCTGCAAATGACTCATGTTGTGTCTTACAGGAGGCAAAAAAATGGCAAGAGAGAAAAGAGGCCCTGGAGGCTGTAGAAGTACTAGTGAAAAACCCCAAACTGGAAGCTGGCGATTATGCAGATCTAGTAAAAGCATTAAAGAAGGTGAATAAAGGAGTTTCAGCATTGGTGTTCTAATACCCAACCAAGCCAATACATTTCTTTCTCTTCATCAGTTATCTTTCTCTTTATAAATACATTACCATTTAAAGAATACAATGATGGTTATTTAAATCAGAGGCATACATTTTTAAAGAATTGTTTAAAATTACTGTAGGTTAATTTGGCTTTTAATCTTTGATTTTTATCATTTTGTCTTTAAGTATGCTATTTGATGGCTTCTGTAAACCTCAAGAAAAAGAGATCTTGCTGATCTTGAGCCAAATACAGCTATTTAAATTAGCTGTATTTAATTGGACAGATATTAAGTATGAAGATAGCAAATGATAGCACACTAAATTGTATCAGCATGTAAAACCAAGGGGCTTAGGGATTGTGGCCAATTATGAAGCAGACAAGTACTACATAAGCAATAAACATTGTTAGAAAATGTAGCCTAGCGCAGTGACTTAAGCCTGTAATCCCAACACTTTGGGAGCCGAGGAGAGAGGATTGCGTGAGCCCAAAGGGTTCAAGACCAGCCTGACCAGGAAAGTACCATGAATATTGACTTGGGGGTTACAACACTGTGAGACCTCGTCTCTACAATAAATACAAAAATTAGCAGGGTGTGCTGGTGCATACCTGTAGCCAGCTACTTGGAAGTTTGAGGCAGACGGATTACCTGAGCCCAGCAGGTTGAGGCTGTGGTGGCCGTGAGTGTGCCACTGCTTCCAGCCTGGGAGTCAGAGTGAGACTCCCAACTCAAAAAAAAAAAAGAATGTATTGGTATTTTTCAGGTCTAACAAATTGAATACTACTGGTGGGTATTTTTTTTGTTTTTTATGTAATGCCTTGTTAATAAAATCTGAAAGTATGGATCAAAAACTGAATAATTATAGAGCTTAAGAACAAACTCTGCAGACATCTTGAATACATCAAGACTAAAAACTTTGCTTGCTTCCTCAGTCTGAAATTACAGTGGGTTAGAATGGTGGGGGGAGGAAGTTGATCTTTAATTACATGCACATCTGTGTGTGATTCTCATTATTTGTGGTAGTTATAGTCTATTCAGTTGCTAAGAACACTAAATTAGTGAATACTGAACCAGTGCTTCTGGGGAAGCACAGGACTAGGGTCCTGCCTCCTCTGATCATATTTTCATCAACTGATCAATACATAACCTTGTTTTATTCAGCTTGAAGTTACCTTATGTAATATATATTGATGATACATTAATATTGAACTCATGGCCAGCAGCACTAGAACTCATACCTGAACGAAGCTTTTCTAAAACGTGTATTTTCTTCATAAGCCACTTAGGAATATTAGAAAACATTTCAGCACTTTACTTGGGGGTCATTTTAAATAGCAAGAGCCCAACAAAAAGCACCAAAATGCAAAAAAAAAAAAGCTAAATAAACCATGAAAATGTCACTTGTTTATAGTATGAGAGCTGAAACAAAAGACAGAGCGTTACCCTGTTCCGCCTCAGCTGGGAGCGTACACATGGGGCAACTCAGAATTTTCTCAGCTCTGCACTTGTCTGTAAATGACCAGGAAAGTACCATGAATATTGACTTGGGGCTTACAAATACAAATTTTAGTGAGTATGTGAGTTCACAAAGAAGCTCTGAGAATGATGAGGGTTGACTTTATATTCTGGTAGTTAACCTTGCTATGCTTTCCTCCAGTGGGATTTGGAGGCAGGGATATGATTGTCAAGTCGTTGTTCAGTCATCAGTTTTCTGTCTTGAAAAACCACAGACTCACTTGTGATTAACTGAAAGAGAATTGCCCTGAGGGAAGAGGGTTTTACTAACTGGGAGCCTGTGAGGAAAGAATGGGAAGAAGGGGGGAGGGCGCTGAAACTGGGGTAGTCGGGAAGTCAGATTCCAATGGCTTGTGAAGAGAACTTCAGATTCTGTCAGTCCTTCTAGCATGCAATGTTATTTATTTAGTTTTTAAATTTTTTGTGGAGACAAGGTCTCACTATATTGCCCAGGCTGGTCTCAAACTCCTAATTTTTATCAGGAGTCTTGTACTGCCACTGAATTCTTGATATGTCAAACAAGACCTTTTATTTTTCCTTATTAATATTATGTTTCCTACATGCATTTTCTTAGAATGTTAACTTTTTAAATAAAGACAGTTCTGTGAATATAAATGCAGTTTCTCCCTGTATTGGGAGTCCAGAGAGAGGATCAAGGATTTTATATTTGGGTAGAGAGACAACAGATTTCTGAGAGACTTAGGATAGCAGTAGAAGCTTCTTTCTCATTTCACATGGTGGGGTACGGGAAACAAAGGCCACAAGCAAATAAAAATAAACTTAACCTTATGGATAAAATATTTAAAACAATGAGGAGTTAGTTGTTTTCTGTTTTTTGTTTGTTTGAGTCGAAGTCTTACTCTGTCTCCCAGGCTGGAGTGCCGCAATCTGGACCTGCTGAGCTCAGGTGATCCTTCCACCTCAGCCTTCCAAGTAACTGGAACTGTGGGTGTGCGCCACCACACCCAGCTAATTTTCTATTTTTTTGTAGAGATGAAGTCTCTCTATGTTGCCCAGGCTGGTCTCGAACTCCTGGGCTCAAGTCATGCCGGGATTATAGGCATGAACCACCACACCTAGTTGATTTTTTTTTTATTTTTTAGATTGAAAAATGTAGTTTATTTAAAAAGTAAATTAGAGAGAGAGAGAGACAGACAGACAGACAGTAGGAAAGGGGGCCAAAGCCGGGAAATGTGGCAACAGACAAAACTCAAAGAGCACAGGGCCACACCAGAGTCTAGTAAGGCAATGATTAATACGTATATTTTTTATCTTTAGATTAAAATTTGATTTTTTAGGTGTTATGTTTATCAAAAACATCAGCTTGACCATTCCTGGAATATGTATTTAGATGCTAAATGTGAAGCCTAGCATCTAAATCATACCTGAGAAGTATTTTGGTAAAGAAACATAGAACATTTACAAATACCAGTAGTGGTTTCAGTACAGAAATTAATGAAAAATTTTTCTCCGTAGAGCTATAGTAATTAGAGATTTAACAAAATGTTTATAAAGACCCTGATCTCATCCCATAAAGAAAATGTACTTGCCATAACACAAGTTTAGAGGGAGAACATGCTTTAGTAAAGGAAGCAAAAGCTTCTGAGTCAAAACAGGCCTGGGTTTGAATCACAGCACTACCATTTGTTAGCTATGTGACCTTGAGCAAATTAATTTCTATTTAATTTTTGGCATCTGCTAAATTGAGATGATGATAGTACTCACCTCATAGGATTTGAGTGAAAATTAAATTTAGAGAATTGTAGGCCAGGTGCAGTGACTCACGCCTATAATCCCAGCACTTTGGGAGGCTGAGGCAGGAGAATTGTTTAGGCCCAGGAATTCAAGACCAGCCTGGGCAGCATAACGATACCTCATCTCCATAAACATTTAAAAAAAATTTTTTTTTTAATTAAAAACAAAGCCAGGCATGGTGGCACATGCCTGTAGACCCAGCTACTTGGGAGCCTAAGGTGGAAGGATCGCCTGAGTCCAGGAGGTCAAGGCTACAGTGAGCTATGATTGCACCATACAGTCCTGCCTGGGCAACAAAGTAAATCCTGACTCAAGAAAGAAAAAAGAAATTATAAAACATCTACAAAATTGTGGTGCCTAATTTGTTTTTGTTTTTGTTGTTTGTTTTTGAGCCAGAGTTGGAGTTCAGTAGCACAATCACAGCTCACTTATAGCCTCTACCTGCTGGGTTCAGGCAGTCCTTCCACCTTAGCATTCTAAGTAGCTGGAACTACAAGTGTGCACCACCACGCCCAGCTAGTTGTTTTATTTGTTGTAGAGATGAGGTCTTGCCAAGTTGCCCAGGCTGCTCTTGAACTCGTGGGCTCAGGCAATCCTCTTGCCTCTGCCTCCTAAAGTGTTGGGTTTACTGGCATGAGCCACCGTCCCCAGCCTAATTTGTTTTTTAATAAATGTTAGTCTCTTAACCCTTATTCTTTAGCACTTAGGGAGTGCATAGATGCCAACTAGAATTTTCTTGAATGCTGTGTGTTAGGGTTTGTTTCATGCAAGAAATCTAGAATAAAGCATTCTGCCTATGAAAACCAGATCTCAGGGACTAGATAAGTTTCAAAGTAAAAGGCAGGCATTACTTGTACTGGGAAGAGTGAAGAAACAAGAGTTTGGGACACTTATAAGTAACGCAGCTTTTTAACACGAACTGACTCGGGCAGTATATTACAGTAAAATCTTACCAGGAAGGAACCTAGTCATAATCAGTGTCTTGCTGAACCAACACAAATGTGGATACTACCCATGAGTTTAGGTAATTAATGGGCTTTGTGAGGTTAGCATAGGAGGGTCGTAGTTGTAAACAGTGCTAGAGAAGAATCTACTAAGAAACTCTAAATAGGCTAAGCATGTTGGCTCAGCCTGTAATCCCAGCCAAGATGAGAGGATTGCTTGAGCCTGGGGGTTCTAGATCAGCCTGGGCAACTTGGTGAGACCTCATCTCTACAAAAAAAAATCACAGAAACTAGCCGGGCGTGGTGGCGTACGTTTGTAGTTCCAGCTACTTGTAAAGCTGAGGTGGAA
>CAUYQG010139042.1:0-20246 GCA_963574415.1 Tarsius wallacei | reverse complement strand
TTCATTGCCCAGGCTGGAGTGCTGTGGCATGCTCACAGCCACCGCAGCCTCGACCTGCTGAGCTCAGGAGATCCCTCCACCTCAGCCTTCCAAGTAGCTGGAATTACAGGCACTCACCACCACGCTTGGCTAATTTTTCCGATTTATTGTAGAGACGAGGTCTCACCAAGTTGCCCAGACTGTTTTCGAACCCCTGGCTCAGGCAATCCTCTCGCCTCGGCTTCCCAAAATGCTGGGATTACAGGCTTGAGTCACCACTCCTGGCCCAAATATAAAGACTTAAAAAAAATACAATTACACTAGCAATGTCATATATAAAGATTAAAATTTGTTTAATATAATCAAATATACAGAAAGTCTAGTTAATGACACATGCTGAAGTGTTTGGGGGAACAAAACTGATTTCTGTGATTTACTTTGAAATGCATAAAAAGGCTGGGTGCGGTGGCTCAGCCTGTGATTCCAGCATTTTGGGAGGCTGAGGCGAGAGGATTGCTTGAGCCCGGGGATTCGAGACCAGCCTGGTCAACTTGGTGAGTCCTCATCCCTACAATAAATAAATCACAAAAACTAGCTGGGCGTGGTAGCGTGCGTCTGTGGTTCCAGCTACTTGGAAGGCTGAGGCAGAAGGATCGCCTAAATCCAGCAGTGGCTGTAAGTGTGCCACTGCACTCCAACCTGGGTGACAACTAAAAAAAAAAAAAAGAAAACAAAATCCTACAAATGGCCACCCCCTCACTAGTAGCAAACATATTTAAATAAAAAATAAAAAAATAAAAAAAAAATCTTCCCTCACAGATGAAGAAGAACCAGAAAAAACAAAACAAAACAAAAACCCTACCAGCAATCCCCAATGCTTTAATGAGTTGACAACCAAAAAAGGGCCTCCCAGATCCCAGATGCAATAGAACTCATATAGAATAATCTGTCCCTAATGAAAGACAAAGATTTCAGACATAGAATTCAGACTATGGATGACAGACTCAATGAGATCCATGAAAATGTGGACACCCAGATCATCCAAGCCACAAAAACAGTGCAAGACATGAAAGCTGAACTGGCCATTATATAAAAAAAAGTACAATCTGAAATTCTGGAAATGAAGAATTTTTTTCTGACAAGTTCAAAGCATAATGACCAGCCTCAACAACAGAATCAACTATGCTGAAGAAAGAATCTCAGAGCTTGACAATCGAACTAGTGACCAAACTCAGCCCAACAAAAACAAGGAGAAAAGTCTTAGGAAGAATGAGAAAGGCTTATGAGACACTGGGACTTATGGGAAGAGACAAAATATGTAGTTGATTGGCATCCTTGAGTGAAGGGGAAACTAAGAACATCTTAGAATAGACTTCCAAGACATCATCCAAGAAATTTTTCCCACCTCACGAGAGAGGCACCAAGCATATGCAAGAGTGTCAGAGAACTCCTGTGAGGTGTTACACAAGAAGACCATTTCAAAGTCTTAATCCATCTCTGCAAGGTGAGCATGAAAGAAAAAAAATTCTAAGGGCAGCTAGAGAGAAGGGATAGACTGCTAACTGAGGAAGACTCATCAGAATTGCAGCAGACTTCTCAGCAGAAACTCCACAAGCAAGAAGGGATTGAGGTCCCATCTTTAACATTCTTAAAGCAAACCCATTCCAGCCCAGAATTTTCTGTTCTTCATTAATAAAGGAGAATTAAATTCCTTTCCAGGCATCCAATCCTTAAGAGAATATCCTACCTCCAGACAAGCCTTTTAGGGGATGTTTAAGAAAGTTCTAAGCACAGAATTGAAAGAATAATTTCACCCTTCACAAAGGCACAGGCAAACACATAGCTTACAGATCATTAAAATCAACCACAAAACCAAAAAAAGTAAAGCAGACTCTTAAAAGCAATATGTCTAGAACAAACCCCCACATATCAATAACTAATTTAAACATGAATAGACCAAACACACTACTCAAAAGGCATAGAGTGACAAATTGGAAAAAGAAGCATGATCCATTCTTCTGTTGCCTTCAGGAAATCTATCTCACTGCAAATGGCACCCATGGGCTTAAGGTAAATGACTAGAGAAAGATTTTCCAGGCAAATAGAAAACAAAAAAAGATCAGGATTAGCTATACTTATAGCTAACAAAGCAGACTTTAAACTAATAAAAGTTAAAAAGGACACTGAAAGATACTACATACAATAAAAGGCTCAAGCAAAAAATATCCATTTCGAATATATACACACCCAACATAGGAGCACCCTAATTAATAAAACAATTGCTAATTAAGCTAAGAGAGGACATAGACAGTCATACAATTATATTCAGAGACCTTAATAAGCCTCCAACAGCCTTGGACAGTTCACTGAGGCAAAAAACTAATAAGCAAATCCAGAACATTAACTCAATCCTCCACCAATTGGACCTAATAGACATCTTCAGAACACTCCACCCAACAACAACAAAATATACATTATTCTCATCAGCACATGGAACATACTTCAAGATCAACCTCATACTCTGATATAAATCAAGTGTGTATGAATTTCAAATGGTTGAAATCATACCAAGCACTGCTTCAGATGCAATGGAATAAAAATAAATGTGAACATGAATAAAAATAAACATGAACCTCTCCCCTCCCCCCCAAAAAAAAACCACAAGCAGAAATACATTGAAATTAAACAACATGCCTCTGAATGACTTTTGGGTTAAGACAGAAATCAAGGCAGAAATAATAATTTTAAAAGATTCTTAGAAACAAATGAAAACAAAGGCACAATACACTGAAAACTCTGGGATACCATGAAAGTGATATTGAGAGGGAAGTTTCTAATACTGCATACACATATCAAGAAAATAGAGGGATCTCCTATACCTTGAAAATCAAAGAGAAACTGTCAAATACCTGCTTGCACTGATAGAGGACTTTGGCAAAGTCTCAGGTTACAAAATAAATGTGCAAAAGACAGTTGCATTCCTATACACCAACAGCAAGCAGCCAGAGACCAAAATAAAAAGCACAATTACATTCACAATAGCCACACAAAAAAATGCAATAACTCGGCATCTTCTTAACCAGAGAAGTGAAAGACCTTTACAATGCAATGAGAACTACAAAATACTGCTCAAAGAAATCCAGGAAGACACAAACAAATGGAAAAATAGTCCATGCTCATGGATTGGAAGAATCAACATTGTTAAAATGTCCATCCTACCAAAGGCAATTTACAGATTTAATGCAATATTCATTAAGTTACCAACATCATTCTTCTCAGACCTGGAAATGACAGTACAGAAATTCATATGGAAACATAAATGACCATGAATAGCCAAAACAATCCTTAGCAAAAGAAACAAAGCAAGAGGTATCACATTTCCAGACTTCAAACTTTACTATAAGGCTACAATAATCAAAACAGCCTGGTATTGGTACAAGAACAGGCATATAGACCAATGGAACAGGATAGAGATTTCAGAAGTAAAACCTCAATTTCTCAACCAACTCATCTTTGACAAAGCCTCCACCAACACCCAATGGGGAGAGGAGAACCTATTCAGTAAATGGTGCTGGAAAAACTGGCTGATCCCATGCAGAAGATTGAAACAGGACCCCTACCTATCACCATACACAAAAATTAGCTCTAAATGGATCAGAGACCTAAACACAAAGCCTCCAACTACAAGAATCTTAGAAAACGCAGGAGGCACCCTTATGGAAATTGGAACTGGCAACCAATTCCTGAGCCCTAAGTGACTATACCATAAGAAATAAGATAGACAAGTGGGACCTCATCAAACTGATGAGCTTCTGTAAAGCAAAAAAAAACTATCAAAAAAGTAGGGAGACAGCCCACAGAATGGGAAAAAATATTTGCCAACTGTATATCTGACAAAGGCCTAACATCTAGGATCTACAAGGAACTCAAATGTGCCAAAAAGAAAAAAAAAAAACAAACAGCCCCATTAAAAAATGGGCAAAAGACATGAATAGACACTTCTCAAAAGAAGATATATGGGCAGCCACCAGACATAGGAAAAAGTGCTCAGCCTCACTAAAGATCAGATAAATGCAAATCAAAACCACATTGAGATACCACCTAACCCCAGTAAGTATGGCCATCATAAATAAAACAAACACAACTGATGCTGGCGAGGATGTGGAGAAAAAGGAATGCTTCTACACTGCTGGTGGGAATGCAAACTAGTGCAACCTCTTTGGAAGACAGTGTGGCAATTTCTGAAAGAACTAGAAATTGATCTTCCATATGACTCAGCAATTCCCCTATTGGGAATATACTCAGAGGAACTCAAATCATTCTACAAAAAAGATACCTGCACACATATGTTGTTTCAACTCTATTCACAATAGCAAAAACATGGAAACAACCATGTTGCCCATCAAAGCTGAATTTGATTTTTTTTAAAAATGTGGTACATATACACAATGGAATATTGCACAGCCATAAAGAAGGACAAACAAATGGACTTTGTAGCAGCTTGGTTGGGCTTAGAATTGATCATACTCAGTGATCTATCATAGAAACAAAGAACAGAGTTCCGTATGTTTTCACTCACAAGTGGACCTTGAACAACTATCATAATACTATAAGAAAGGGATTGGCAGTAGTAGGAAATTGTCAGGGTACGGGAGGTGGAATTGACAGTTGAGGAAAACTGCTAGGGGAGGGAGGGGCACACCTCATCAACAAGGGTACCTGCATAATCAACATTTGTATACCTAACCCTGAATTTTACCCCACATCCTTAAAATAAATAAAATAAAATAAAGAAAATAGAGGGATCTCAGGTTAATGGTCTAGCATCACATTTAAGGGAACTGAAAAAACAAGAGCAACCCAATCCCAGAATTAGTAGGAAGATGGAAATTATTAAAATAAAGTAAGAAATGAATGAAATAGAGACCAAAAAAATCATACAAAGGATTGAGACAAAAAGCTGGTTCTCTGAAAGAATAAATGAGGTTGACAGACCTCTGGTCACATTGACGAAGTGAAGAGAAAGACAATTCAAATAAATCAATTAGAAGTAAAAAAAGTGATGTTACAATTGACCCTGAAGAAATTCATACTATTATAAGACATTACTATGAACATCTATATGTAAATAAACTAGAAAATCTAGAGGAAATGGAGGAAATCCTGTCACCACATTACCTCTTCAGATTGAAACAGAAAAAATTTGAAACCCTAAACAGACAAATAACAATCTAAGAAATCAACTCAGTAATAAGAAACCACCTTGCCAAAAAAAAAGAAAAGAAAGAGCTTGGGACCAGATGTTATCTCAGCTGTATTCTACTAGATGCACAAAGAAGAACTGACACCACTTGTATTGAAAGTATTTCAGGCAATCAAGAAGGAAATAATTCTCCCTAGCTCATTTTATGAGACCAGTATCATCCTGATACCCAAAAATGACAAAGACTCAACAAGCAAAGAAAACTACAGATCAATTTGTCTCATGAATATAATTGTAAAAATTCTTAATGATTCTAGCAATTTGCATACAATGGCACATTTTATTAAAAAAATCATTGGTTATGAGCAAGTGGGCTTCATTTTTGAGATGCAAGGCTGATTCAACATATGTAAATCAATAAATATAATCCATCATACAAACAGGGTGTAGAACCAAGAACCACAAGATTATCTCAAGATGCAGAAAAAGCCTTCAATAAAATACAACATCCCTTCTTGATCAAAACCCTCAAACACCTAGGCATTGAAGGAGCGTGCCTCAAAATAGTAAGAGCCATATATGACCAACCTGAAGCAAATATCATGCTTAATGGACAAAAGTAGAAAGCATTTTCCCAAAGAACTGGAACAAGATAAGGATGCCTACTCTCACCTCTCCTATTCAATATAGTACTGAAAGTCCTAACCAGAGCATTCAGATTAGAGAAAGAAATCAAGGGTATCAAAATAGGAAAAGAGGAAGTTAAGTGATCTCTCATGGCAGATAGTATGCTTTGTATACTTAAAAAATTCTAGAGAGTCTGTCAAAAACCTCTTTGTACTGATAAATGACTTTGGCAAAGTCTTGGTATACAAAATCAATGTACAAAAAAAGGTTGCATTTCTATTTCTATATGTCAAGAAGCAGGCTGAGAACCAAATAAAAAACACAATCACATTCACAGTAGACACACACACACACACACACACACACACACACACACACACACACACAAATATAATACCTCAGCATCTATCTAACCATAGAAGTGAAAGACCTTTGCAACGAGAACTATAAAACACTACTCAAAGAATTCAAGGCTGATACAAAGAAATGAAAGAACATCCCCAATATTGATTGGAAGAATCAATATTGTCAAGATGTTCATTCTACTCAAGGTAATTTATATATTCAGTGCAATTACTATCAAATTACTATCACTGCTTTTTGCAGACCAAGAGAAGGCAATACAGAATTTCATATGGAAACAAAAAAAGAGTATGAATAGCTAAAGCAATTTTCAGAAAAGAACAAAGGTGGTGGTATCACACTTTCAGACTTTAAACTTTACTACAAAGCTACAATAATCAAGATAGCATGGTATTGGTACAAAAATAGACACAAAGACCAATGGAACAAGACAGATAATGCAGAAATAAAACCATGGATCTCCAACCAACTCATCTTCAACAAAGCCAACAATAACAAACATTGGAAAAAAGAACCAATATTTGACAAACAATGCTGACTGACCACATGAAGAAGAATGAACTGGACCCCTACCTATCACCATATTCAATAATTAACCCAAAATGGATTGAAATCTTAAATGTGAAGCCTCAAACTATAAGAATCTTAGAAGAAAAACTTAGGAAACACCCTCCTGGATATTGGAGTCAGCAGTGAATTCACAGCCAGGTTCACAATAGAAAAAGCAGCAAAGCTCAGATGGACAGGTGGGATGTCATCAAGCTAAAAAGTTTTTGCACAGTGAAAGAAAACATCAAGAGAGTAAAGAGACAACTCACTGAATGGAAAAGAAAAACATTTGCAATCTATACAAGGAACTCAAATGAATGACAGGGAAAAAAAATTTAAAGTAGCCAAAGGACATGAGCAGACACTTCTTGAGGAAGACATCCAAGTAGCCAACAAACATGAAAAAAATGGTCAGCTTCACTAATCATCAGATAAATGCAAATCAAAACTACAATGAGATTACACCTTCCACCAGTCAGGATGGCTATCATTAAAATGTCAAAAAGACAATAGGTGTTGGCAAGGTTGCAGAGAAAAAGGAACACTTCAACTCTGTTGGTGAGAGTGTAAGTTAGTTCAAATTTTGTGGAAAGCAGTGTGGCATTTTTTCAAAGAGCTGAAAACTGATCTACCATATGATCTAGCAATTTCACTTCTGGTAATATATCCAGAGGAGCACAAATATTTCTACCAAAAAGACCTGCACACATGTGTTCATTGCAGCACCATTTGCAAGAGCAAAAACATGGGATCAACCCAGATGACTATTGAAAGTGGACTGAATGAAGAAAATGTAGTATATATATATATACATGACGGAATACTATGCAGCCATAAAGAAAAAAAAATCATGTCCTTTGCAGTAACATAGGTTCAACTGGAGACTATCATACTAAGTGAACTATCACAGAAACAAAAAGCTCTTTAGTATATGTTCTTACTCATAAGTAGGCCCTAAGCATTGAGCCTCTGAGTGCAAAGGCAGGAACAACTGACACCGGGCACTGCTAACAGAGGAAGGATGCGAGGGGGGATAAGGGACTTATAACCACTCATTTGGTACCATGTCTCCTACCAGGGAAAGCAAGAACTGGCTAGAAACCCAAAGCTTATCTGCACACAATTTACTTATGCAGCAAATCCTCACATATACTGCATAACTGTAAAATAAAAGCAAAAACTAAAAAGAATTTTAAAAAGATGATAACAGTGAATAGGAATAGCCAAGTTTTTCACTTCCCATCTTTTATTTCATCATCTCTCATAGAAATCAGCCTTGGGTTAATAGTACAGCAAATCCTTGGATAATGTTGTTTTGTTATAAAGTTCATGAAAATAAAAATGGATTCCAAGCTGGCTAGGGCCACTGTGTAGAGTTTGCACATTCTCCTTCTGTCTGTGTGAGTTTTTTCTGGGTACTCCAGTTTCTTCTCACATCCCAGAAATGCTCCCATTAGGTTTATTAGCATGTCTAAATTACCCCAACATGAGTGAGTGTGAGCAATGTGAGCAAGTGTTAGTGTGGGTGTCAATGCATCCCAAGATGGAATGGTCCAGGGCCGATTCTTACTTTGTACTCTTAGTTACCAGGATGGATGCTGGTCACCAGAGACTGTGAATTGGAATAACTGGATTGCAAAATGAATAAATGAGTGAATACAAGTTATTACAAAATAAAAATGTGTCAAGTCTACAATAATCATACAGATGCACAACAATAATCAATGCAGTAAGAAAGTGCTCAGGGAGCCCACCCCACTTATCATTGTTTTTAACTGTTTGGTGGGAGGAGATGCTCCTTACAGTTTTTGCTTTGTAAGCACGTATTCCTTTATTTGACCCACCACCACTATGACCATCATTAATCACTGATTCACCCCAAATTGGGTAAATAATTATCCTCTTTTAATGAATGTTTCTTAAATATATGAATAGCTCACTTTTATTTCAATGCTTAATATTAAATGTTTGGGGTTTTTATTTAGAAATTTGGTGATGTTTTTGTGACCAGAAATATGGCTTTGAAACTTAACTCTTATTTATATTAGCCTGTGGTAAAACTGGTTTCATTATACATCATTTCATTCGAAGTTGCAGTTTCCAAGAGCCTGTTGATGACATTAAGTGAAGACTTACTGTACTGGGAAAATTTCTCAAACTTCTCTGTGATGGTAGTAATTAGGAAAATATGGGCTCTATTTCAGCCTAATAATTCCTCCCTTACTACCTACCTGTGTAAGTTGAGTCAATACAATTAATTTTTTCTCAATTTCAAATCTCTATTTTGAAAAATGAGGGTAAAAGCAATACCTTCCTCTTAGAACTGATGTCACAATTAGATCATTTGTTTATAGACTCTATTTTATACTAAACTATCACTAAATGTTAGTTATTTTCCTTACTCAGATTTGGTTGACGATTTCCATATCAAACAAAAATGTGTCTGGTTATCTCATGATCTATGCTTACCATTTTATTATTTATACAGCAAGACTTAGTCCTTGTTTGATACTGTGGAACTGGATTAAGGTGAGTGTCTATTAATCTAAATTGAGATCAGGAAACCCTTTCCATCACGTAATGCTGCCTTCCTCTTTTGAACTAATTTGAACCACAAGGTGAAAGATGCAGTAATTCTTTTGGGGCCACCAACATGATGAAGTAGGTATACCTGTTAATTCTATACCCACTTGAAAAACACATAATTCATAAGAGTTCTAACAATGAGGTACCCTACTGTGCTTAAGAGTTTCTGTTATCAAGTGCAGGAAGGAATATGATATAAGCTGGGGAAATGCTGTCAGAGTTTTAGACCACAGATATTCATTTTGGCTTCCTTAGTATTCCATACAGAAACATGTATTTGTAAGCTGTAAGAAGTAAGGTATATCCAGTTCTGAAATTGTTACTTGTAACTTAGTTTTATCCTGGAGTCATTAGGCTTATGCGTGTTTACAATTGCACATTAGAGGTATAGAGAGAAATACCCTCATACAATTTATGCTCTCAAGGAGACCAAAAAGAAAAAGAGATAATTCGAACATAAATGTATGTACATGGAAAAGGGCAGATAGATGATAAAATACCAATAGAATGCTATGCTTTCCTTGAGAATAAACTTGTGTTTTATAGTACATATTAATGACAGAGGTAGAAAAAAGCCTCATAGGACCACTGAAGGTAGCCCCTTAGAAGTGCAGATTTGAACATCTTAGAATCACTGAGAAAGTATTTTTCAGGAGAGTAGATTAACTGTAAATAAGTAAAGATAGCATCTCTTTGAAGGGTACAGTTTTTAGAATCCCTGGAAACAATGAGAATTCCTTTCATTGAGATGGATTCTTCATTGTCAGGCAAAAAAGATACAATCAGAATTCTTCTGCATCGCTCTCAAGGAAGAAGCACCCTCCATTCACAGCATTTCTGAATCCAGGTTTGAGGTCCATGCCTGCGAACAGAAACTACTGTTAAGAAAAATCGTATTCAGTTAAGAATAAAGACTATTGTCTGCCACCATGTTCTGAGTCAAACTTCTAGGTCAGAACCTACTAAGCTTCCAGAAATTCCTTCTGAGGTCCTTAAGGAGACCTTGGTCACTAGAAGCTTCAAGTTGCTTCTGAGTTGTCAGTAAGTCTTTGTCTATGCAATGTTTTATTCAGTCACTCGTCCTCCCATTAAGGTTTCTGAAATAAAAATGCACCCCTAGAACACATCTGATAACATGAGGCAATATGCTCTCACATTTTGGGGCTATCATATAACCAAGAGATCCTTGGAAAATATGGAAAGGGGAATTGTTCCAGACTTTGTGCTTTACCTGAATAATGGGTGGAAGGCTTGATTCAATTATTTGGTTATCAACATTTCAGCATGCCCATTATGTGTTGTGGAGAGTGTTTAGGAACAGAAAATGGCTATAAATGGCTGTGGTGTAAGAGAGGAGGGAGACAAGTCTGCATAGAAATACCATAAATGATAGTAGAAACATAGTTCTAGCTAGATGTTAAAATAGGATGCTTTCTTTTCTGAGCTGAGATCCCACAGGGCAACTATTCAATAGGTGCTAAGAAGCCCCTTATTCAGAGGTAGAATTATCATGAGCTTAATGAAGTTTTAGCTTCATGGTCTCTTAGGTGCAGGAGCCACTTCCAAGATCCTGTATTTAAGGATGTACTAAAATTTTTGTATTATTTTTCTTCATGAGCGGTCCCAGAATTGTTTATGCTCCAGGCACTGAATCTAGATCATCTGCTGGGGACAGGGGGTTTTTGCTCAGAGGAAAGTACACTTCTAGGGCTCCAATGCTTTCTGAAAGGTGTACAGATATATAACATTAAGGGTTTTAGTTTTTATCTCCATAACTTCTATGTATGTGTTTTTTGTTTTTTTGTGTTTTTTTTTTTTTTTTTGGTTTTTAGTGAATTGATTTACCTAAGACTTTACCTGTGATCCAAGTATCATGTTGGTTCTTCTTCCACATTTTCCCCAATACAATTCTCTTTCTCTTACTTTAGGATTGAAACTCATAACTTGTACTTGTCTTGAATCTTAAAATGGTGACTTCCAGCCCCTTGGTATAGAGATATTCAGGCTCTAAACAGAGACTTTTATAAAAATATTGCATACAGAGAAAATTATTCTTATTCATAAAACCTGCTTTATCATTATCTGACTTAGTTTCTATTTGGGGTATGAACATTGGATGCAGAATATTTTCACCCTTGGAAGACTATGAAGAGTCCAATGAGGGCAAAACAAAGGTGAGTCTCTTATTTTATCCACACAACCAACTTGAGGCTCCTTGGTTTCTCTCTCTCTCTCTCGATCTCTCTCGATCTCTCTCCATCTATCACAGAATTAGAATTTAAAAGAAAGAATTTTGGGAGGGACATAAGTTAGCCTATTTATTTTAAATTAAAAAAATAATATTTTTTCTTATAGAAAGTCTTTCTGATCGATTTTAATATAAGGGCTTTCTTTGCCACTAGGTTACATAAAAAATATTTTCCATAAGCAGAATAAGCCAAATCAACAAGTCTAAGGATTTGATTACAATATACGAAAATATAAAAAGCTTTTTTCAGTCAAAAAAACAACAGATGCTGGGATGGCTGTGGAGAAAAGGAAAAGCTTCTACACTGTTGGAGGGAATATAAACTAGCTTAACCTTTGTGGTAAACAATGTGGTATTTTCTCAAAGAACTAAAAATTGAGCTACCATATGAACCAGCACTCTCACTTGTGGAAATATACTCAGAGGAACATAAATCACTCTACCAAAAAGACACCTGCACACATATGTTCATTGCAGCACTATTCACAATAGTAAAAACATGGAACCAACCCAGATGCCCACTGAAAGTGGACTGGATGAAGAAAATGTGGTAAACATGCATGATGGAATATTACTCAGTCATAAAGAAGAACAAAATTATGTCCTTTGCAGCAGCATGGAAGCAGCTGGAGACCATCCAACTAAGTGAATTATCACAGAAACAAGTAATTGAAGACTGCATGTTCTCACTCATAAGTGAGCTATGGTCACTGGTCACTTGAGCACAAGGGTGAGAATGGCAGATGCTGGACACTGCCAAAGGAGGGAGGAAAAAAGGAGGGGTTGGAGGGCACACAGAAACACACCAGGTACTAGGTTCACTATCGGGGGAGAGAAGGTCCCCTATAAGCCAAACTTCAAGGCACGAAACTTACTCATCTGGTAAATCCTCAGTTGGACCCCATAACTCTAAAATAAAAAAGAGAACAAAATCATATCCTTTGCAGCAACATGGATGCAGCTGAAAACCATCATTCTGTGAGCTATCACAGAAACAAAAAGCTCATTACTGCATGTTCTTACTCATAAGTGGGCCCTAAACAATGGGCACGTGAGCACAAAGGTGGGGGCAACAAACACGGCACTGCTAAAGGAGGACGGGAGGGAGGGAGACAAAAGGGATAAAAACCATTAATTGGGTTCCATGTCCTCTACCAGGGAGAGAGAGATTGCTAGAAGCTCAAACCTCACCTGTACTCAACTTATTTATGTAGCAAATCTTCACATGTACCCCACAACTCTAAAAGTAAAAAAAAAAAAAAGATGTGTACTATGATTCCAAGTGACTCGCATGAATGAAAACACTTATTTTTAAAATATTTGTGTTTTATTTAGTAAACAAAAAACAATATTTTCCAATAACCACTGGATTCAAAACTAATAATAATAATTAATTAATTAATAAAAAGCTTTTATTTACTCAATACAATTATTTTGTAAAAGTTTGTTAAAATAAACTATACTTTTTTCCTTACCATTTCTAAGTATGTACAATTAAACCAGATGTCTAAGTGAAAGAATAATGGGATTATCGTTTGACAAAATTTGATTTACTTACCAGAAATCAAGAAATGAGTTACTCCAATGATAGAGTAATTCCTTTTAAAAACTGATTATTTCCTTTTTAAAAGACATAAAATTGAAGTAGTAACAAATCAAGTTGTAATTTAAATAGATTTCATATGATAGATCACCATGTGACTTTTGACATATTATTTGAGTTCTAAGAACTGAAAAATATTGATTGCTATAACAAAATTTCTTACATTGTTACTGCCTTATTATTGTAAACTAGTTTTCTTATTCTTGTATCTATAAAATATAAATAAATTTAATGCTGAATTCTGTGTTATTCCAGTAGTAAGTTAAAATTCATCCAGGTTGGGATTAATGATACTCAATATCTGTCTGGGGACGGGGAGACACCTCTTATCACCAAGGTGTCTGAACGAAGCATATTTGTATATCTAATCCTTAACTGTACGCCACAATATGATAAAAAATACTGATTAATAAAAAAAAAGAAACTTAATGTGTATTTTATACTTGAGCATTAATTTGAAGTAGCCATATTTCAGTCTTCAATAACCACATGAGGACATATGTCACAATATTATATAGCTCAGCTTTAGAGAATGGTCATACTCTAGGGTATATTATTATCTTGATTTTGAAGGTCTCATACTCTCACACTATTTCCTAACTTCCTAGCTCATTGACCCCAGAACCCCCAGTCCCCAAATTCTTACACTCAGTGAAGACTTCCTTTATTCCTGTAATGTCCATACTTTCCTATTCTATCAGCTCTGTCTACTCAATCTATAGACCATTCATTTTTATTTAAAAATTATTTTATTTCTGTATTTTACAGACAGGGACTTGCTCTGTTGCAATGGTTGGAGCACAGTGGCACAGTCATAGCTCACTGCAGCCTTGAAGTTCTGGGCTCCAGCAATTCTCCCACCACAGCCCCTAGTGTAGCTATGACTACAGGTATGTGCCACCATGCCCAGCTAATTTTTTTTTAATTTTTGTAGAGATGAGTGTTTTACTTTGTTGTCCAGGCTTGTTTTGTTGCCCAGACTTATTTTAAACTCTTAGCCTTAAGTGATCCTCCCACCTTGGCCTCCCAAAACATTGGGATGACAGGCATGAGCCACTGTGCTTGGCCCTTATAGACCATCACACACACACACACACACACACACACACACACACACACACACAAACACACAGAGAATGAGAGAGAAAGAGAGCTGTATACACCAATCTATTTCTTTTTTTTCCTATTTATTTATATCTATTTTTTTTTTTTTTGAGTTGGAGTACAGTGGCACGCTCATGGCCATCCCAGCGTCAAACTGCTGGGCTCCAGTGATCCTTTTGCCTCAGCCTTCCAAGTAGCCAGAATTACAGGCACGCATTACCAGGTCCGGCTAACTGTTTGATTTATTGTAGAGATGAGGCCTCGTCAAGTTGTCCAGGATGGTCTCGAACCCGTGGGCTCAGGCAATCCTCTCACCTTGGCTTTCCAAAGTGCTGGGATTACAGGCTTGAGCCACAGCACCTGACCCACCATTCTATTTCTATTCTCTCTGCTCTAATAACTGTCTTACAAATAGCCTCTGTCCCTTGTCCCTTTCCTTTGCACTTGACCAGTAAAACTCCATCTCTGTTTAGACTCAACTCCTGACCTCTTTGTTCCACACCTGCACCAGAACATCTGACTGTGGCCAGAGAAAACATATGACCACAGGAATCTCAAGTGGGAACCCAGAATTGCCTTGAGATATATTGCATTTCCCTATTCAGTGACTTCCCCCATTCTCTGAGACAGCTGTTGACATTTTCTCCTCTCTTCTTAAATGATTATCTCACTCCTCGTTTCAGTTAGAAAATAGAAGCAATCAGAGGAGAGGAGCCTCATTTTGTTACATCAAATCTATCCGTCGAACGGTGTCTAAATCCCGCTATTCTGCTAGTTTTTCTGTTGACAGTATGGGGGGACTGCTGGCTCCTGTCTCAGGCCAACCTCTCTTCCTGTGCTTGGATCTTCTCCTGTCTCACTGACTCAAGAATTTTGCTCCTGCAACCATTGCCCTTACACTGTGGATTTCTACCTCTCCACTGGCTCTAGTTCATGCCCAGACAGAAAAGCTATATATAATGTGTCAAGTTAAAGGAAAAATCCTCCCTAGACCTTAAATTCTCTTCTAGTCAATGCCTCACTTCTCTGCTTACTTTTAAGTAAGATTCCTGTAAGGGATTGTCAACATTTGCCATCTCTAACTCCTTGCCTCTCATTTCCTTCTCCATTTCTCCTATGCAGGCTTTTGTTCTTGATTCACTCAACACACTCAATGAAAATGCTTTTGTTAAAGTCACCAATGGCTTTCGTCTTGCCAGATCCAGTGTAAAATCTCAATGCTCATTGTATTTGAACGTTCAGGGCCTTTAACACAGTCTCTCTGTAACTTCCTGGAGCACTGTCCTTGTCTTCTATGACTTTCTCCTTGTTTTCCACTTACCTCACTGGCTGCTTCCCTTTTGCTCTCTTAATGGATCTATGATCTCTTTCTTTCTCTTAATGTTGGTGTGTCTCATGGCTCAGTTCTCAAACTCTTTTCTCTGATGGATCTCATCCAATCTCATAGCTTTAAATACTCCTATATGGTGATGTCCCCAATATTTTTGCCTCTCTCTGAGCTCTCTCCAGAGTTCCAGACTCTTATAAACAACTGCCTTGTCGACATTTTCTTCTTGAGGTCTGAATGGTATCTCAAACTCAATGTTTTCCAGCTCAGACATTTTATTCTTCCTTTCTGCATTCACTCTTTCTCCAATGATTCATGCCAAAAACCCAGGATTTGACTCCCGATTTCTTATTTTCCCTCACATGCCATTTCTAATCTATCAGCAATGCTTTCTGGGTCTCCATTTAAAATCTATGAGTCCATCTCCAATTCCTGTCATCTTCCTCTATAGCTCTCCAGCCCAAGACACCATGTTCTCCCTGTCCTATGGCCATAACACCCAAAGAGTGAAACTTTAAAATGTAAGTCAGGTTTTTTCCTACCTAATCTATAGCTATCACACAAAGCATACAATTTAAACACCTTCATATGACCTGTAATCCCCTTCAGAACCTAGCCCTTACCCATGCCAGACTTCCTCACCACT
The DNA here is from genome assembly GCA_963574415.1 of Tarsius wallacei. NCBI lineage: Eukaryota > Metazoa > Chordata > Mammalia > Primates > Tarsiidae > Tarsius > Tarsius wallacei. Next base: position 4,011 of record CAUYQG010139042.1, on the reverse strand, counting down.
CTTCTCCTCCTCTGCTTACTTCAGTCTGTCTACACTGGTTATCTTGCTGATACTTGCACATACCGAGATCACTTCTGCCCCAAGGCTTTATACTTTATAGTCTCTCTCAGTAAAATACTCTTTAAAGGGGCTTTAAGGAGCTTGTTCTTAAAGATTTTTCAGGTCTCTTCTCCAGTGGTATCTTCCCAACCACCTCAGCTAACAAGTAAACAAATGGCCACACACAGACCGATCTTTTTCTTTTAATCCTGGTTTATTTAGACACACAGCACTTGTCGAGATTACATTCTGTATTTGCTTACTTGTTTATGTTCACTAGCCTTTTCTAGAATTTTAGCTACATGAAAACATGGACTTGTCTATTTTGTTTACCAATGTACCCTTAGGACCTAGAATGAGACGTCAGTGCTTAGAACATAACAGATGCTCCGTAAGTATTTACAGAATAAGTGAATGAGCCCAAGATCTATTTTCTCATTACACTTTATTTTTGCCATAAATTATCACTGTGCAGTTTCACATAGTGTATGTATTAAATCATGTTTCACAAAATCACAATTCTATGGGGCAAAACTTACTATCATAGTGTCAACAAATAAGATAGTCATTATTCTTTGCTTCTATCCAGTTGAAAAATCTGAATTCTACCCATTAGTGCTTTTAATGAGAGAGTACTTGTGTTTTAGTTTCTGATCTAAAAACAAAACAAAACAAAAAACAAATGCACAAAGAAACAATGACCAGTGGTACCTCTTATTTTTAAAAAGGGTAACTTTTTTTGTTGTATTACTTGACCTCATTCAAAAGAGAAAAATTGTACCCCAGTGGGCACAATGGCATCCAAATAGGAAAAATTACACTAATAAGGTAAAAGTTGTATCACAGGGGAAAAATTGCTCAATTGCAAAGAAAGGGCAAACTGTGGGGCTATTACAATTAAGAGTTTAACCTGGTTGGGAAGAAGAGAGATGGATATGTGAATGGAAAATAATAGAAGTCACAGCTAGGCACAGTGGCACATACCTGTAACCCCAACACTTTGGGAGGCCAAGGTGAGAGGATTGCTTGAAGCCAGGAGTGTGAGACCAACCTAGGCAACTTAGTGAGATCTTGTCTCTACAAAAAAATAAATAAATAAGATAAAAAATTAGCTAAGTGTGGTGGTGCATGGCTGTAGTCCCAGCTACTTGGAAGACTGAGGCAGGAGGATCACTTGAGCCCAGGAGCTTGAGGCTATGTGAGCTGGTGAGCCATGATGGTGCCACTGCACTCCAACCTGAGTGACAGAGTGAGACCCTGACTCAAAACAAACAAACAGACAAACAAACAAGTGACAACTGATGAAGATTCTTTTATCAAGAACTCAGGCAGGAGACTAATATTGAATGAGGAACCACATAGGTTCCTGAGGGGGAGTAGTGACATGCAAGCATGGCCTTTAAAGCCCATGGCCCTGGAGGTTATGTGTGGGAGGTCTAATAGGGAATGAACTTTGTGATTCACGTTGGAACCTAGACTTAGGTGAGGGGTCTAGATAATGACATTGGACCTCTCATTTATACAATGTGAGAATTTATCTTTGTTTTAACTGAATATAAAGGCGCACTTCATATATTTTTAAAAAGAGATTGCTGTAGCACTGCTTCTTCCTGACCTCATCTGAGCAACTGGTAGAATTTCCAAGGTAGACAGGAGGAAAACCAAGTAATTTATCATGATTTAATTTATTCTGGAGGTGGAAAAAGTGAGCAAAGAAGAGAAATACCTCAATAATTTGTCTTTTTGTGGAACAAGAACAAAACTACCCTTTTTTGCAAAGAGCAGGAGAAATATTCTTTTCATTATGAGCTCAAACTCACTTCCTAGTTTTTATATTTTAGACACTGAACTATTTCTTTGTAAAGTTATATGATTGCCTAAGATTTACTTTAAAATAATCTGGGGCTCTGGGGGTGATGGTGATGGTTATAGATGAAGCAAAATAACTGAAACAAAAAATTTGTCAAGCTATTTTCTCTACTTTTGTATATATTTGAAAGTTTCCACCCTAAAATGTATAAGCAACAACAAAAATAGCTAGGAGTTGAACTGAGTTTTCATTATCCTCACAAAAAAAATAAACAAAGACTCAAAAATGGCAAAAAAACAAACAAACAAGCAATCTCCTCTTACCTTCTGGGATACTGTTTTCCTAAGAGGACTTTAGACTCTCCTTAAGGTCTAACTATTTCTCCTGCCCAGATGCAATTTAGAAGCCATCATTGTGCATCCTCTGAATGGTCCCCACTGAATTTTGAAAAGCCCAACTTGCAGTCAACTTTCTGTGTCCATCTTTGTGATATGTGATATATATATATATATATACATATATATATATATATATTAGCAATAGTGTTTCACTCTGTTGCTCAGGCTACAGTACAATGGTGGGATCATAGCTCACTGCTACCTCGAACTCCTGAGCACAAGCAATCCTCCTGCCTCAGCCTCCCAAGTATCTGGGACTACAGATGAGCACCACTACACACTACATCTGGCTAACTTTTCCTTTTTTTTTGGAGATGAAGTCTCACTGTTGCTCGGGCTGATCTCAAACTCCTTGTCTCAAGTAATACTCCCGCCTCAGCCTTCTGAGTAGCTGGGACTATAGACACTCACTACGATGCTTGACTAATTTTTTTTTTTTTTAAATTTAGAAATGGGGTCTCACTAGGTTGCCCAGGTTGGTCTCAAACTCCTTGTCTCAAGTGATTCTCTTACCTCAGCCTCTGAGTAGCTGGGATTACATGCATGAACCAATGCCTTGGCATCTATGTTCTGGCTTCTGGTGTGCTGCCTCTACCTTTTGTATATATTTGAAAGTTTTCACACTAAAAATATAAATAGCAACAAAAATAGCTAGGAGTTAAACTGAGTTTTCATTATACTCACCTCTTCCTTTTCCTCCAAGATTATTTCTCCCTCAGAAAGGCTATATCCTTTCCATTACAACCCTGCTATACACTTGGCTTGACAGACTATTCCTCCATGGACTTTGCCTGATGTCAGATTATCTAGCCAGCATCTCTCTTCTGTGCGTAGCCTGGGTAGGAAGGGAATATTCAACTTCAGGTTCAGTGTCATTAGCTCCATACAACCAGTAGCTAGGACAGCAGTAAAGTTCATGGGCAACTACAGATAGAGGAGATTGTCAAAATACCTCACGGCTGGTGTCACAGGACACCTATCACTGCTTAATACTGAAACAGAAACCTACTGTCCTCACCTGACCAGGCCAGTTCACTGCTGACCCCATTATATCAGCCCTGCCTCTGGGACTCCTCAGATTTTCAAATGTAAACCCCTCTGGAAACTGAAATTTTCCTTCTAATCCATTGAACAGAGGATCTGAAAGAAGATATAAACAATCGTAATCATTTATGCAAAGATAGAAATTGCTTACCTTTGAGGAGGTTTAGCAGTGCCAGGGCACTTGATATATTTTTAAGTGGAGATTTTATGTGATTATGAAGAAAATTCTGAAATCTCTGGGCCTCAGTTTTCTTATGGAATCCAGTGGAGGTGATTTGAATTCCTAACGAACTCACCTGTTGATAATAGGCATTCTAATACTGGTGTGATCAGACATACATTACACTGTTGGTCTACACTAGCTCAGAGGTGTCACCACTTATGTGATTAAAAGGAATGCAAACCATCTTTTTTCTTTTTTTGAGTTGGGCTTTTACTCTGTTGCCCAGGTTGGAGTGCAGCGGCACATTCATGGCTCACTGCAGTCTCGACCCCCTGGGCTCAGGTGATCCTTCCTTCTCAGCCTCCTGAGTATCTGGGACTATAGTTACATGCCACCACACCTGGCTAATTTTTTAATTTTTTTTTTTTTTTTTTTGAGTTGGAGTCTCACTCTGTCCCCCAGACTGGAGTGCAGTGGCCGCTCCCGGCCACCGCAGCCTCGACCTGCTGGGCTCCGGCGATCCTTCCGCCTCAGCCTTCCAAGTAGCTGGAACTACA
>CAUYQG010139038.1:0-12873 GCA_963574415.1 Tarsius wallacei | reverse complement strand
TCTCCTGCACTCAAAGAAAATACTTGAAACCCTAATAGAAATTAGCCTGAAGCTGAGTGTGGTATCTCACGCTTGTAATCCCAGAACTTTGGGAGGCTGAGGCAAGAGGATTGCCTGAGTCCAGGAGTTTGAGACTATCCTGGGCAACATGGTGAGACCTTATTTCACCAATAAATCAAAAAAAAAAAAAAAAAAAAAAAAAAGAAAAAGAAATTAGTCTGACATGGTTAATGTAGGACGCTAGGTAGAAATCAGACTTCAAGTCTAGGAAAAAAAAAATGAATCTCATCAATGAGCCATGAGGCCAAAAATGGCCTCAAGATAACTCGTCCCACATGACTAGATAGAAGATTCAGCACTCTTTATTATGAGGATTGTGTTAGTTTGCTAGGCTGTCATGGCAAAATACCACAGACTGAGTGGCTTAAACAATAGAAGTTTATTTTTTACAGTTTTGGAAGCTAGAAGTCCAAGATCAAGGTGGTTTTTCCGAGGTTTCTCTTTTTGGTTTGCTGATGACCACCTTCTTATTGTGTCCTCATATAGTCTCACCTCTGTGCATTGTATCCCAGTGTCTCTCTGTGTCCTATTTTCTTCTTCTTTTAAAGATACCAATCATCCTCATGACCTCATTTTAACTTAATCACTTCTTTAAAGACTCCATCTCCAAATGCAATTGCATGCTGTGGTCCTAGACATTAGTTCTTCAACATGTAAATTTGGGAGGAATATAATTCATTCCATAAGAGTAATAATGTATCTTTGTTCCTCAGTTAGAATACCCAAGCAGTAGTAGACTTGGACCCCTGGCTTTTCTTTTGAAAGGCAGGATAGGGCATAAGCTGAAATACTGACTTGATCATGTCCTCCATTTTTAACGTTGGACTCTTGGGACCCCAATTTCCCCATTTATAACATCTGTAGAATACCTACTTGAAGACTAGGTGAGATAAACTGTTAAAATGCCTGGGTCAATAATGTAGGCAGTACGATTTGTTCTATTTCCCTCTATTCAATGGTACCCATAGGTTTCTCTTCCTATCATGAGAAGACATTCTTCTCTGGCTCCTTGAATGAGAATTCAGTATTTTCCTAAGGGAAAGAAAATGTCAAATGTATTTGGAAGTAGTTGAAATATTACTAGTAGATGTATCATGGAGTAAGCTATTGTGGGTTGAACTAAGAACTAATAACTATTTAGAATCCTTTCTTCAGTTTGGGAATAGTAAATAAGGTATCAGAGACTCGAGAACAGGGCAAGAGATGACTAGTGTTGGATAGGAAATTAAGGACCCAACTAAGTGGTTGCTGAGTAATCTAATATAGAAAGATCTGTGACCAGGACAAAGCAAACATAGGGATGTTAGAGAGACCTGTAACTCAGTGAGTTTCAAAGAAAACCACCGTTAGTGTCACAAGACAATTCTCAACTTGGACCTATTGGTGGAACCTGGGTTTATGATGTATTGTTAAACAAATCAAGTGATACTTGTAATGGTAAACCTAGAGAATTTATTAGAGAAATACCAGACAGGCTAGAATCTAGATAGTGGTCTGCCATTTGAGGGCAACTAATAAGCATTTTCTGAGCATGATTATTGCTCACACACTTTGCCCTTTTTTCTCATCATAGAAATAACAGACTGGATTATGTATAATTTATAGCTTATTACAATATTTCTTTGACTTTCAGATCACTTCTAGACAACATTGCTGATGATACCTTTTTTAAAAACTATCATAATCTTTTACAGTAACCCTGCATAAATAAAAAAATGGTATAAAGTTAAATAGAAAACTCAAACATACTGTGCACTGGTACTTTTCCACAAGTTAAGAGAAATGTTACTTTTCTCTCAAATAACCTAGTCCTTATTCTTATCACTCATGTCCATAACATGATTGATATTGTGTATCTGCTGCTATGTAAATATTGCTTTAATATTTTTCATTACTTTTGCCCAAATGACCCTGAGTAAATGTGGCATCTGGCACAAGGTGTTAAAGTTGTGGCACTGTTTCAAAGCCAGTGGCTTTGTTGCACAATATGGAAGCCTTAGAACATTGGCAGAGCAAGAGTTTTTTTTTCTTTCCTTAAAAATTTGTTAAAAGATTTCACCTTTATTATCCATGAAGCTCTATTGTCTAGTAATTCAGACACTAAAGGCTAAAGGGAACCAAACAAATGAGATACTTTAACTCCCAAGTGGGGTAGTGATTAAAAAAATACGAGGTGGTAAAGGGCACCCAGGAATTGCCAAAGGATTTTCATGCACACATACATATCCATACAGTCTACTTTTTGGTAGAAATAGGAATCATTTTAACAGGAATAAAGCTTACCTTCTAAAAAAAGAGGGAATGCTCTTCCCTCATTATTAGTCTATAAATGTCCTCATATTCACTGATACTAACATTTGGAGAAAATTTTTTATACCTCAGAGTTACAGTTGTATTACTAGTCATTGAAGGCAAGCTAGTCACATTCTACCTACTAAGTCAGGTTGCTTTTAAGGATGTTTAGATTTTTCCCTTCACATGGAGGGAAAGCACACAATATTTAAACAATTATAATGGGAAATTAAATATAAACTGTTTTGACATAATATTTACCAATCCATTTAAAAATAACTTTTATTTCATCTTCTCCATGTCAAAAAGTGATGAGTATATGTGCACTGAATGATCGATCCTTCCTATGCCTACACAGTATTTTTTTTTTTTTTTTGAGTTGGATTATTACTCCATGGCCCAAGCTGGAGTGCAGTGGCAAACTCATGGCCACCCCAGCGTCAACCAGCTGGGCTCTGGCGACCCTTCCGTCTCAGCTTTCCAAGTAGCTGGAACTACCAGGGCACGCTACCATGCCCAGCTAATTTTTTATTTATTGTACAGATGAAGTCTCACCAATTTGCCTGGGCTGGTCTCGAACCCACAGGCTCAGGCAATCCACTTGTCATGGCCTCCCAAAGTGCTGGGACTACGGGCTAAGCCACGGAGCCCGACCACGTAGTATTCTGTCACAATTTTTTTTTGAAGAATTTTTAAAAATAAAAGCTTAGTGATCTGTTTAAAGAAATCTCTAAAATGTTGACAATGAAATAACAAATTCTCTTTTACAATTTTTAAAAAATTACACAAGCAGCAGCATAAGCAGATTGGGCATGAATCTCCATGATTGGAAAAGTAAGCAGAATTACATAAACACCCTGGAAATAATTGACAGTTATTTTGCTTTATGTTAACATTTCATTTTAGTTGTTGGGTACATGTGAGGATTTATTACAGAAGAAAATTGTGTGGAGATGTGGTTTGGGCTTCTAGTGGACCCTCTCTACCACTGATACTGAACTTGGTACCCAGTGTGTGGTTGTATACTCCTTATTCCTCTTCCCTACCTCCCTCCTTTAGCAGTGTCCGGTGTCTGTTTCTCCCACCTTTGTGCTCATGTGGCCAGTGATCAGGCCCTGCTTATGAGTGAGAACATAAGGTATTCCGTTTTTTTGTTTCTGTGATAGTTCACTGAGTATAATGGTCTCCAGCTGCATCCATGTTGCTGCAAATGACATGATTTTGTTCTTCTTTATGACTGTGCAATATTCCATCATATGTATGAGGGGGACCTAAAAAACCCTGAAATTTATTTGTAAAAACTTATATCTTTATTCTTGCATGTTTAGATTTCAACCACCTTCAAAGTATTCTCTGTTTGATGCAATGCATGTATTGAGACGCTTTTTTCCACCGCTCAAAACAGTTTTTGAACTCGTTCGTTTTGATGCCTGTTAGTGCTTCTGCCATGTTTTGTTTCACCTCTTCCACGTTGGCAAAACTTTTGAAACTTTTAGCTTTTTCACTCGAGGAAACAAAAAACGTGCTCAGGGTGAGATCAGGTGAATAGGGAGCATGGGGCATGGGGGTCACCTTGTTTTTGTTCAAAAACTGCACAACACTCAGCGTGGTGTGGGCAGGGGTGTTGTTATGGTGGAAGAATCTGTCACCCATTTGCCATGACTTGGGATGTTTCTTCCACAAATTGTGATGCAACCATCTCAAAACTTCCAGATAAAAGCTTTGGTTAACCATCTGATTAGGAGAAACACGCTCTTAAGTGTACTACAGGGGGCCACCCTTCAAAAGATAATTCTGTTTTTGGGAGTCCACCTCATATGTATCACATTTTACATTTTCTTTATCCTGTCCACTTTTCTTGGGCATCTGGGTTGGGTCCATGTTTTGCTATTGTGAATAGTGCTGCAATGAACATATGTGTGCAGGTGTCTTTTTGGTAGAGCGACTTCTGTTCTTCTGAAGTATATTCCCAGAAGTGCAATTGTTGGATCATATGGTAACTCAATTTTTAGTTCTTTAAGAAAATGCCACACTGCTTTCCACAAAGATTGAACTAACTTACATTCCCACCTACAGTGTAGAAACATTCCCTTTTTTCCATATCCTTGCCAATACCTTTTTTTTTTTTTTAAACTTTTTAATGATAGCCATCCTTACTGGTGTTAGGTGGTATCTCATTGTAGTTTTGATGTACATTTCTCTGTTGATTAGTGAGGCTGAGTATTTATTCATATGTTTGTTAACTGTTTGGATGTCTTCTTTTGAGAAGTGTCTGTTTGTGTCCTTGCCGCTTTAAATTTTTTTTTTTCTGTCAATTCATTTACATTACATGTAGATCCTAGATTTTAGGCTTTTTTCAGATGCATAGCTTCCAGATATTTTTTTTCTCATTCTGTGGGTTGTTGCTTTACTATCTTGATGGTTTCTTTTGCTGTCCAAAACTTTTTAATTCAATAAGGTCCCACCTGTCAATCTTAGTTTTTGCTGCATTTGCTTTTGAGGACTTGGCCTTGACTTTATTGCCTATCCCAATGTCTAGGAATCTGTTCTCTAAGTTTTCTTCTAAGATTGTTACAGTTTGAGGCTTCTCATGTATGTCATTGATCCATTTTAAGTTAATTTGTGTATGGTGATAGATAGGTGTCCAGTCTCATTCTTCTGCAAGCAGTTAGCCAGTTTTCCCAGTACCATTTGCTAAATATGGTTTCCTTTACCCAATGTTTGTTTTCATCTGCATTGCATCAGCTTTGTTGAAGATGAGTTAATTGAAGGACCATGGTTTTACTTCCAGATTCTCTGGAGTTGACAGTTATTTTTTATTGTCATCATCTCAACCACCACAATCATCATCAGAATTTATTATTCTAGATCCCATTGAGTAGAACTCATCAACAGAAACTTTTTACCTATAAAAATATCCTAAAATCCTCACAAAATCCAAAGTAGTCCCATTTTCTTTCTGCATGGAGGAAAACTTGTACATCACAAATCTGACTAAATAAACTGAGAAAGAATTTGAAGGAGAGATGATGTATGAGCTGTTACGGTGAGCTGAAATATGACGTGAGTGAGTCCCAATGCCTGACTTTTAGATTTGACTTTACACTGATCTCAGGAAAGTCTTTTAACCCTCCTGCCCCCACTGCCCAGGGCCTTGATTTCCACATCTGTAAAATGGAGACTCCATACTTTTTTCTGCTTACTTCATAGTACTGTCTCAGGATGACTTAAGATCATGTGAGGGAAAAGTTGTCAATAGTTCCAAGTGTTATGCAAATGTAAGCAGTAGTGATTATTTTTTGAGTAGACGTGAAAAACGTGGTAGACTTACTCAGAAAACCTGAGTCCAAGTTTTTATTTCTTCATTTACTAGCTAGGAGCACTTGAAAATATTAGTGAACCTTTTTTTATACCTCTATAAGAGAGGCAAAATACCAACTTCACATATATAAGATCTTTGTGAGATCCAAAATAGTCCAGTTTTCTTCCCATATGGAGGCAAAATTGTCACAAATGAGATTAAGCAAAGCAAGAAAGTTTTTGAGTCAAAGATAGTACACAGCTTCTACAGTGTTTTTTAAACTGAGAACACTAAAAAAGAAAGTGATTTTTAATCTGTAAAACTCCTTGCAATTGTTAAATCCACTTGCTGACAGTCCCTGGATTTTTTTCTATAGGATAAAGTAGTGGCGGAGGGATCAGACTTGAAATGGCATTTGAATAGCATTTAACCCCAGAGTGTGCAGATGTCCATAGGCCTCATCAAACGATGGTAGGGAGAGAGTCCAATAGGGTTTAACTGGGTATTCACCAACTAACTCTTTGTGGCTGCTTCTGAAACTCTGTTAAAGGCCACATAAAGGGAGTCTAGGATTTCTTTGTATGAAAGAGTTGTATAGAACCCATCAAGAGATGATTTAGAAAACAATGAACATATAAGTGAAAATCTTTAACTTTAATTTCATGTTTTTTTTTTTTTTTGAGTTGGAGTCTCACTCTGTCGCTCAGGCTGGAGTGCAGTGGCATGCTCATTGCCACCGCAGCCCCGACTTGCTGGGTTCAGGCAATCCTTCCACCTCAGTCTTCCAAGTAGCTGAACTTTAGATGCATGCTCCCACACTCAGCTAATTTTTTGATTTATTGTAGAGATGAGATCCTGCCAGTTTGCCCAACCTGGTCTTGAACCCCTGAGCTCATGCAATCCTCTTGCCTTGGCCTCCCAGAGTGCTGGAATTACAGGCTTGAACCACCGTGCCCAGCTAACTTTCATTTCTTTTGACTAAAACACATCTTAAGAATTCAAGTAAACATGACTTCTATGAAACAGAATATAAAGTTGTCGACAATATCATCAACATCACAATTTCTAAGCCTAATGCTTAGTAAGTTTGTGTTACTATCCCTGATATAGATTTTTTATGTTAGCAAATCATTGCTAATGTTGCTTTTTATATGACAAAATTCAAAGGACTTATGTGTCCCATACATTTGCACTCATTTTAACCTGAGTTACAAAAGCTCAAGCGTTTTCCTGGTTGTTTAGTTTTCCTCAAAAAGGAGTCCTCACAGCTCTCCAGTTCTGTAATATTCTTACTTCAGTTCTTTAAATTTACTTTGTGCCAGCAACCAGCCTATTTGGCTTTTGGTTATGTTTTAATAAATGTTGTGCTGTTTAGCAATAGAAGCAGGCAAAGAGTCAGAATGCCTTCAACCACATAGCATTTTATGGTTGTGAAAAGAATATAGATTCCTCCTCCCTATTTTCTTTCTCTGTTCTGTTTCCGATAAAAAGTACTAAAGCGAGAACAGAACTGCAAAGAACCTAACAGATACAACAGTGGCCCCATCCCTGAAGGTAAGTAGAGATGAGAAGTGTCTGGGTTGGTAGTCATAGCAAATTTCCCTACTGGATTGTCATAATTAAGGCAATGCAGTGTTCTCAATGCACTTGCAACGTGCACAGGGGAACATTCATCTGAGGCTCTGAGTTACCTGTTCTAACAAATAAAAAAAGTTAACACGATCACAGATGAGCAATTGTAGTGGCCAGAGGAGAGTGAATATTGTCTTCATTTTCAAGTGTATTAAGCCCTCCCAAGAAGAGTGACTAAAATAAACAAAAACAAACAATGCCAGACAGTGTTGATACTTCTGACTAGAACATTTTCTTCAGCAATTAAGATTGCACAACAATCATTGTCCCGTCTTATGATAATAGCACAATAACTTGGAAGGAACTTTCCTTCCATCACCTCAGTCAGTCCATGTGGATTGAGTGGGCTGATGCTATCTTGGGATATGGGGGTGTGTTTTGACTGAATTCTAGCTAATCAGCACATTCTATTCCCATGGCTAAGTGATTGTTTCAGAAATGTGCATAGGAACCAAGCCAGGCAAATGAGACCAATTTCAGAACATTCTCTAGAACCGTTAGAAAAGAGAAGCTCTTTTTGCTGAGGTTGCTAAACTGGTAAAATATAAATCTGACACCACTGGAATTCATCATGTAGAGAGAAACTATATAAGACTGAAATTATCTTAGAAGAAAGCAAAACAAGAGATAGAAAAAGTGACTTGAGTCCTGAAGATATTTTGAGCACCTGGATCCAGAAGTGCCTGAAATGAACCTAATCTGGATCTGGATTTTACAGTTATGTGAGAGAATAAATTCCCTTCCGTTTTTTTTTGCTCATCAGTTTTTAAGACAGCTTTAGTGTATGATTATCATTTAAGAAACAGTCAAACTGATTTCCAAAGTGGTGTACCAATCTGCATTCTTCTAGCCATGTATTAGAGTTTCAATTGTTCCACATTCTTGTCAACAGTTAGTGTACTGTCTACTTAATTTTAGTCAATTTAATAGGTGTATAGTGGTGTCTCTTTATAGTTTTAATTTGCATTTCCCTAATGACTATTAAGTGTTTTTTCATGTGCGTATTGTTCTTCTGTATATCTTTGTGGGTGAGATGTGTGTTCAAATACTTTATTCATTTTTTTTATTGGATTGCTTGTTTTCTTAGTCTTGGGTTTTGAGAGTTTAAAACTACATTCCCTTAACAGAAATATGCTTTGCCAATACCTTCTCCTAGTCTATGGCTTGCTATTTATTCTACTAAGAGTGTCATTCAAAGAATAGAAGCTTTTAATTTTGATTAAGTTTAATTCATCAATTCCTTCCTTAATAAATTGTGCTTTTGATGTTATATCTGATTGTTTTTTGCCTAATCCAAGGTCACTTAGATGTTCATTATATTTTCCTATAGAAATTTGATAGTTTTAGATTTTATGTTTAGGTGTCTTATGAAGTTTGAATTAATTTTATATTTGTTGCAAGCAGTGGGTGAAATTTATATTTTTACATATGGATATTCAATTGTTTCAGCACTATTCAGGTCTCATCCTGTCACTCAGGTTGGAATATAGCTCATGGCAGCCTCCACTTCCTGGGCTGAGGCAATCCTTCCATCTCAGCATCCCGAGTAGCTGGGACTATAGGTGTACACCATCATGCCTGGCAAATTTTTTGTTTATTTGTTTTTTGGAGAGACAAGGTCTTGCTAAATTGTCCAGGCAGGTCTTGAATTCCTGGGCTCAAGCAATCTGCTCACCTTGACCTCCCAAAGTGCTGGGAAACAGCCATCGTGCCCTGCCTGTTTCAGCACTATTTATTAAAAAGACGATCCTTTCTTTATTAAACTGTCTCTGCACTTCTGATTACCAGAAATCAGTTGTCTATATAAGGGTAGATCTATTTCTGAATTTCCTATCTGTTCTTTTGATCTACTTGTCTATCTTTATGCTAATACTTCAGCAGCTTCATTATTTTAGCTTTTTAATAATTCTTGAAATCAGGTAGTGGTAGCTATCCACTTCTTTCTCAAAATTGTCTGGGCTATAAGATGTCCTTGTCATTTTTATATAAATTTTAAAATCAATGTGTCAATTTCTCTAAAAAATGCCCACTGAAATTTTGGCAGGGTTCGCATGTAACCTATTGATCAACTTGGAAAAAATTGACATCTTAACAACACTGAGTCTTCTGACTCATAAACAGGATATATATCTCCATTTCTTTGTGTCATTACATTCTCTCAGTGTTGTTTAGTTTTTTTAGTGTATAAGTCTTGCACATTTTTAATAAGATTTAAACCTAAGTAATTTATATTTTTAGTTATTAAAAAATTACTAAAAAATAAAAAAGGTACTGTTTAAATTTTTAATTTCTAATTGTTCAAGCTATTGTAAAAACATAATTAATTTTTACTTATTGATCTTATATCACACAACTATGCTAAAGTAATTTATTATTTCAAATAACTTTTTTGTTTATTTCATCTTATTTTCTTCTTAGACAATCAGGTCATCTGTGAAAAAAAGACAGTGTCCCTTCTATTTTTCTTTTATTTCTTTTGTATGCCTTTTGGCACTGGATAAAATGCTGAATAAAAGTGAAAATAAAAATTCTTAATTTTTTTCTAATTGTAGATTTTTTTCAATCATAGATTGAAAACTTGTGTTTTTAAAACTCGATTATGGCCTGATACGGTGGCTCGAGCTTGTAATCCCAGCACTTTGGGAGGCTGAGATGAGAGGATTGCCTGAGCCTAGGGGTTCATGACCAACCCGGGCAACTTTGTGAGACCTTGTCTCTACAAGAAGTCAAAAAATTACTTGGAAGGCTGAGGTGGAAGGAGCATCTGAGTTCAGTAGCTGGGCTGACTGTGAACGTACCACTGCACTCCAGCCTGGGTGACAGAGTAAGACTCCAAATAAAAAAAACAACCAAACTCAATTATGATATTAGTTTTATACATTTTTGCAGACGTCTTTTTATCATGTTGAGGAAGGTATATTCTATTCCTAGTTTACTGCAATTTTTAAAAAAAATCAAATGAAGATTATTCTGTCACATGTTTTTCTTTATCTATTGAGACAATCATGTGTTTTTTGTTGTTAATATAGTGATTTCTATTGATTGGCATTTGAATGTTAAAACACACTTGCATGCCTATGATAAACACCACTTAGGCATGAGGTATCATCCTTTTTACATACTTTGGTAGGTTGAATAGTAGAACTCCAAAATAACCATGTCCTAGATTTCAGAATCTGTGAATGTTAATATGGTAAAAGGAACTTTGCAGAAGTGCTCAGGTTAAAGATGTTGGGATGTAAAAATTGTGATGAATTAACTGGAGGAGTCATAAATGTACTTACAAGTATCCTCATAAAAGGAGGGCAGAGAGAAGTTTGACTATAGAGAGAAAATGATGTGATGCTAGAAAGAGACATCAGAGTGTTGTGTTTTGAAGATGGAAGAAGGAGCCACAAGTCAAGAAACAAAGGAAGCTCCTTGAAACAGGAAAAAGCAAGAAAGTAGATTCTCTTCTCAGGGTCTCCAGAAGAAACCAGCTCTGCTAATACTTCGACTTTAATCCGCTTAAACTGATTTCAGACTTTGACCTTTAAAAGCGTAAAATAATACATTTGTATTTTAAGTCACTAAGCCTGTAGTCATTTATTTACATAGCAATAGGAAACTAATACCTATTTTGGGCATCTAGAAGTGAGATATTACTGTAACAAATCACTCAAAATGTAGAACTGGCTTTGGAATTGGACCATGAGTAGAGTCTGGAATAATTTTGAAGAGTGTAGTAGAAAAAACCTATATTGCTTTATTTATTTTTATTTTTTGAGTTGGAGACTCACGCTGTCGCCCAGACTGGAGTGCAATGACCGCTCCGGGCCACCGCAGCCTCGACCTGCTGGGCTCCGGTGATCCTTCCGCCTCCGCCTTCCAAGTAGCTGGAACTACAGGCGCGTACTACCACCCCAGCTAATTTTTTTTGGATTTATTGTAGAGATGAGGTCTCGCCAAGTTGCCCAGGTGGGTCTCGAACCCACGGGCTCAGGCAATCCACTCACCTCAGCCTCCCAAGCGCGGGATTACAGGCTGAGCCACCGAGCCCAGCCTACATTGCTTTAAATAGACAGTTAAAGACTCTTGGTGAGGGTTCATAAAGAAATAAGTAACATGTTACTGGAAACTGGATAAAAGGATATCCTTGTTCTATAGTGGCAAAAAGATTAGCTAAATTTTTGTCTTGATGTTATGTGAAAATAACATGTAAATGATGAACTTGCTTGTATAACTGAAAAGATCTTGAAGCAAAATGTTGAGGGGTGGTGTGGTTTCTTTTCTTTTTGCTGCTGGTAGTCAAATTGGATAGAAAAGAGGTAAATTGAGAGAAGAATTATTAAGAAAAAAAGAAACCAGGACTTACTGATTTGGAAAACTTTTATCCTGTCCAGATTGTAAAATACGCCAAAATGAAAAAAGTCACTGTCAGAAAAGTGTGCTGTTGAGAGCAATCCAAAGTTGTGGACAAACTTTCTGCAAGTGTCTCAGAAGTATAAAAAGATTAAAATATTTAGTCACACAGATAATTCTTTGAAAAGACTGGGCATGTGACACATGGATCCTAATACATACATAGGAGAATCACAAGATTTTTGAAGATGTTATATTTGTACAAATTCTGCCAGCTTTTACTGAAAGAGAAAAAAAGAAAATCAAATAAAAGAAGGCTGTTTTTTACAAGTAAGGAACAGACTGATAAAATTATTCAGCTTCAAGCATATACTATCAATGATTAAAAACAATTGGAAGTTGGGGCTTTGGACTTAGAGGATAGAGCCTTGAGATAGAAGATTATTCCCAGGTCTAGAAGCCTAACAGAGTTTTTTGCTCAGTTGGATTTCAAAATTGCTTGAGCCCTGTATTTCTTCTGCCTTCTCCTTTCTGGAATTGGAATATCCTATGTCTGTCCCACCATCGTATTTTGGAAGCAGATAACCTGTTTTTCAGTGTCATTAGTATATAGATGGCAAGGATGCTTTAGGATGAAGCATGCCTAGTCTCACCTATATCTAATTTAGATGACTTAGGTAATGAAATGTGGGACTTCTAAGCTGATAATATTTATTTACTTTATTTTACTTGTTTTTTATTGACATAATATTTGTGTATCTATATGAGGTACATGTGATATGTTTTGATCCATGCATAGATATTAATTTTTAAAAAATTTTTTTTGAGTTGGAGTTTCACTCTGTTACCCAGGCTGAAGTGCAGTGGTATGCGTTGACCTGCTGGGCTCTGGCAATCCTTCCCCTCAGACTTCCAACATGCCCAGCTAATTTTTGATCTTTATTGTAGAGAAGAGGTCTTGCCAAGTTGCTCGGACTGGTCTTGAACCCGCGGGCTCAGGCAATCCACTTACCTTGGCCTTCCAAAGTGCTGGGTTTACAGGCTGAGCCACCAAGCCCAGCCCATGCATAGATTTTTAAATTATTATATCAGGGCATTTAAGATATTCATCTTGAACATTTATATTTCTTTGTGTTAGAAAAATTTCAAATATTTTCTTCTTGCTATTTTGACATATACAACATATTGTAATGATAGTCACTCTACTGACTAGAACTTATTCCTGCTATAACTCTGTGCCTGTACCC
>CAUYQG010139036.1:0-18702 GCA_963574415.1 Tarsius wallacei | reverse complement strand
TCCCAGCCACCGCAGCCTCGGCCTGCTGGGCTCCGGCAATCCTTCCGCCTCAGCCTTCCAAGTAGCTGGAACTACAGGCACGCGCTACCACGCCCGGCTAATTTTTGGATTTATTGTAGAGATGAGGTCTCGCTTGCCCAGGCGGGTCTCGAACACGCGGGCTCAGGCAATCCACTCACCTCAGCCTCCCAAAGGCGCGGGATTACAGGCTGAGCCACCAAGCCCGGCTTCTGTTATTTTTATAGTAATTTTTAATACATAGCAAGTGGTGCTGATTTTTCACTTGCAGTAAGGATTAGATTTTGTTTCATATATACTTCATTTGAGTAAAATCATGTTAAGTAGCTTGAAAGAAAAGTATCAAGTTAATAGTAGCAGAAGCCACGCATCAAAAAACCATGGTGGTTCCCTGTGGCTGGAAGTTTGGAATGTAGAAATGTGAAAGTGGAAAGACCCCATGTGGAAAGTGGCTACAAAAACATCACTCGGACAAGGACCCTAAGGACTAAGGGACTGTTGGAGTTTGGCAGGTGGAAAGCCATCTAAGTGAACTTAGAGCTGCTGTCATCTTGGGGTGCCACATGTAAGTTAGATAAAGATGGCCCCTCCGGGGGACAGGGGATTTTATATGTTTTGTTTATCAGTAAGCAACAGTGTCTGGCTCACATTAGGCGATCAGTAAGGAGGTGTGAATGAAAGGTAGAAGGTACAAGGCAAGGCTTTTATTTCTACCCATGGTGCTGACACTGGGCTGGTGGTGGGGTGCGGCTGGGAGCAGCCAGATTCCCACGCCCCCTCTCCAAGTGAGCTCACAGGAGACACAGCTTCCCTTCAGGTGGAAGAGGGAAAGACAGAAGGAGGCGGGCGCCCAGCAGCCTGGGCTGCAGTCCCTACCTGTGCTCTTATACTACGGCTCTTCTCTTTTATACTGTAGTCTCTAGCCAACACCACAGGCACCCAGGCCCCTTGGTGTGCTCCAACTTAAACTGGCCAGTGAGGAGGCCAGGGAGGGGCTGTGGGACATGGGGACCACACACCCCATCTTAAGGGACAGTTTTACCCTGTTCCTGCTCATTTTTGTCATGGCAACGCAAGGTCATGTGTGTCAAATCTTAGGAATTTATCAAAAGACGTTTTTTAAAAACCCACGCAATTTAGATCAGGGGTCCCCAAACCTCAGTCCATGCCTGTTAGGAACTGGGCCAGACAGCAGGAAGTGAGTGACTGGTGAGCGATCGAAGCTTCTTCTGTATTTATAGCCACTCCCCATCGCTTGCGTTACCGTTTGAGCTCTGCCTCCTATCAGATCAGTGCGGTGCAGTGCAGTGCGGTACAGCAAAAGATTCTCATAGGAGTGCAAACCCTATTGTGAACTGCACATGTGAGGGATCTAGAAATAAAGTGCACAATAATTGTAAAGCACTTGAATCACCCCAAAACTATCCTTCCCCTACCCCACCATCTGTGGAAAAATTGTCTTCCGCAAAACAGTTCCTCGATGCCAAAAAGTTTGGAGACTGCTGATTTAGATGAAAGCTGCCGATTTTCCAATGCTTCTGATTTTTTTAATTAGCACCTGATATACAATGTTAAAACGCTTCACTGGGCCCCCATATTTGTGACCTCTAACCTAATTATTTTGTTTCAACTTAATGAGAGCACATCTCCCTCAGGTTTTGTAATATTCAGTTGGCCCATGAACATTTTTTCCAGCCTGTTATTCTAGTCATTTCTCTGAATCCATGATAATGGGATCGGTGCTGTGTCCTGCCACCCCAGTTCCAAATCTACCCCCTCCTTCCTTGAGTTGTCTTTGACCATCATTTGCTCTGCCTCTCTCTTCTCAGGGGCCTCTGTCTCTGCTGCAAAGTCTGGCTTGACTATCTGGGACTTGGAAGGATCTGCATGCCCCTATCTGAATTCCTACAAATCCTGGCCTGACAGCTTCCTCAGTTCTCCTCTGTCTCAAGCATTCACATGTCTCCTTTTGTTTCTTCCATCTCTCTTGCCTGGACTCCAGGCCTCAAATCTCCTTTCCTGCAATCGGGTGGAACCCCACATCCAATGGTTGAAGCAGGTGCTCAAAGTTCCTGGCAGAGAACCCCCAGGGTGGCTGGGAGTCTGGCCTGGGTCAGAGCCACAATGCCTGTTATCCCCACCACCACCACCCCATTCAGAATGAAGCCTTTCATCCATCCGTCACTTTCACATCAGCAAAGAGAACACCAAGGAGACAGGAGACACTCCGTGTTCCCCAGACTTTGCAGGCACCCCTGTGGGTAAGGCTGTTTGGTGGTGGTAAATATTAAAAGGGAAAATCGTGTCCAGAATGAGATGGGAACACATCACAGTTTCAGCAAGTCATGCCCTGTCCTGTTCGGCAGGCCAGTAACTTCCAGATTTTGTGAGCAGATCAGCACCATCAGGAGTACCTTGTGTTCCTTGAGTTGTTTTCTTTACCAGCCCCTGCCATTTCCCAACAAGAAGCCAGTCTTAAAGCCTGTCTGCACACCTCAGCATTCCTGATGAAGATGTCAGATTTACTTGCTATGGGGTTATGAATTCTGATGTCATCTCTGCCAACTGTGGGCTGTGTGCTCTTGGGTAAATTACTTTGCCTTCCTGAGCCTCAGTTCCCTCCTGGGTAAAATGGGGGCAAGAGAGGCACTTACCCCTCTTCGTATTGTCAGTGAGTCTCCAAGGACTCTCGACTCAGTCTGTGATAGTCTTGTTGGCAAATGGTGGTCCAGCACACCGTCTATTTGGGTACAGCCTGCAAAAGAAAATATGTTTTACACTTTTAAATGGTTCTGTATAATATAATATAATATAATATAATATAACTCATATAATACTCCTGATTTTTGTTTTTCTTGGCCCACAAAATGTAAAATATTTACTGTCTGGTCCCTTGCAGTAAGTTTGCTGACCCAGAACATGCTAGAAAGACTTTCTGGGCCCCTAAGTTTGTCACTTTTCCTTTGGTTTGTTGCACACCTGTACACTATGTTCCAAGAACCTTCACAGGCTTTATCTCTTTTGATGAACCCTCCCTCATAACCCTGGTCAGGAGGGTCGTCCCACTAGAAGGTGGAGAAACCAAGCTCCCAACAGGCTATGAATTTCCCTCCCTCTCTACAGATTATTCTGATGGACTGGGCTGAGTTGACCCACTACACTTCCCTGTCCCATGCCAATCGCTGAGAGACAGTCACTGTGCAGAGCTCACACTTGTTAATCCCAAACAGCTAGTGAGAGACTTTGTAGGCTGAGTGGTATTCTGGGCATTCCAGGGGTCACAGAGGTAACATACTCAGGAACCCACCCTCAGGAATTTCAAATCTGGTTGGGGAAATGAGGGCACCCATTTGTTGCCAAAGAGAGGAAGAGTCACTGGCACTTCTCCTCAGAAGTACACAATGTTCTGTGGGACCTCTGAGTAATAAAGGTGTCTCACAGGGACATCCCTGAGCCTCATGCCCATCGGAAAGCTTGACTTATCTGTTGACGCCAAGGCCCGTTGGAGCTCTTCCCCATTGGCTGCCTTAGACAGGGATGCTGTGTTGTGGCCTTCCCACTACCGGCCCCTGTGGCTCTTGCTGCATTCTTGTCCAGCAGCCTGTTTCGTGGGCCGTTGAACAACTCTTAGAGATGGATGCTCGTCAGTCTGCATGGGGCGTGAAGCCTGCCGTGGCGGGGATGCAGTAGGCTGCCTTCCCGCTGGCTTTGTCCACTTCCCTGCAGGGCTCAGCGTGCGCCTTCTCTCCACATTGCTTCCAGGGAAACCAACGAACTGTCAGCCTCAGCACCCAGGGTACCCCTCAGGTGCCTACAGCCAGAGAAAATGCCCTTAAGACAGCAGCACCTCAATCAATTTGGCAAAGAAAAAGTATCCTCTCATTTTTAAAAATAAAGTATGAGGGCCTGAGCAGATGTACTGAGCTTATATAGCTCTTCAGAAGTAAAAACTGCACTCTTAGCTGCTATTACATATTTTTTCAACTCATCTGACATTTGTGTGTGTGTGTTCTGACATCTTTGAAGCTGCTTTTTTTCTTTGCTCTGCAAACGTGGTTTTCATCCACACTTGACTTTCCAGCAACATTTACTCCTTGTTCAAGAACCAGTGGCCATTCTCTAAATGGGGTTCAGACAAGCTGTTGAAAAGTCACCTTGGCAAAGAACTGGAAGTTACTAAACCATTTCTTCAACAGACTGTGATTGGAAATATCTGGTCATGACTAGTACATAGGGCTTGTAGAAGCGATTGTCTTACCGAAGGCTGGAAAAGCGATTGTTCTAGGTTTGTGACCTTGACCTTCTCGCAGGAGCAGACTTCTTTGCCCATGTCAGACATCATTGTCCATTTGGTCACTGTAGTATTCTTTAAGCCCAGAAGAGTGCCTGGTACAGAGCAGGCCCTCAATACAGGCTGATGCTGAATGTATTCCTGGTGTACCCTCAGAGGGAAGTGGTGGGCATACATCAGTGAACAGAGCTAGGTTCTTGCGTTGGAAGAGTCCTCTCCAGGGAAGAAGAGTGACGCAAATACAAAATTAACACCCACATGAATTGTGCTGTAAGGAGACACACAGGAAGTAAAGCGGTGATGGGGAAGGGGCCCTGTCGCCAGGAGGTGAGACTTAAGGGGCACATTGAAGGCAGTGGAGTTGGGTGTTCCAGGCCAGGGCACAGCCTGTGTATACAGCTGTGGAGGCATGAAGGAACCTGGCACAGTTCACTCAGTGCTGTGGGACAACCGTGTACAAGTACGTGTGCAGAGGGGCAGACTAGAAGGGTGGAGTCCACACATGTGGGAGAGTGGACTGTGTCTTGGTGATGGCGGATTTATTGGTATATATGTGTTAAGGATTTTTCCCAGCTACGGTGCACAGTAGGAACTGAAGGGGGAGAATAAGGTTTGAACCAAGAAGAAGACAGTAAGTCAGCATGGTCGAGAGGAAGCCACAAAGAGCCCTATGAAAGGCAGAGCCAGTGGGAAGGTCTAAAATTTGGGGGAGGAGGACTCTATCCTGTGACTAGCCGCCACCTACCAAAGGGTCCAAATGGACAAGTTTCCTTGGCCCTGAGGTCCTACTTCTCTTTGAAATGTTTCTTTCCGGAAGTCCGTATGGCTCAACTAGGAGTTTGTAGCTTGATGAGACTTGTGCTTATCATATGCTGGAGCAAACAAGGTCATATTTGGGTATCGGACAAATAGGCAACCCAATCCGTGTGCTGAAATAATATGCTTGAATTAGATAGCTTATTCAGCAAGTAAGTGAGCATAAGTTCATGTCTACATCTGCTGACTCTTTGCAGCATCCCTGATGACTTATGGAAGTTCAAAGAATGATTATTAAGGATTTTCCCCGAGCACCTTAAGCCCTTTCTCTGTGTGCCTTTTTTTTTTTTTGTCTCACTGTGTGTTCTTTGGTGACCCTTCTTTGCACTTTATTTCTAATTTCCATGAAGGCAGGAAGAGGCAGGCATCTGATGGTGCGGAGCACCCCAGAAAAGGGCCTTGTGCTATAGTAAGCTTATATTAGGCACTTTCCGATGATATGATTGCTAACTTGAAAAAGATGTTAAGTGTCTTCGTCAAACAATATGTGCCATGTGCAGCCAGTAGTTTTTCATTCTAACTGGAACAGCTGTTTGCTCAAAAACAGTTCTATTATAAATAACTTACAGTCACTGGCAGACTTTCTTTGCCCTTACATTGTCTCTTGGGTCAGCGTTACCAATGCCATTTTGTGTGGCATCAAACAGGTGACCCTCCTTTTACACAATTGTGTTTCTTACACACTATGTGAAACAACATTTTGAAAATGAAACTGCATTCTAAATGTGCTAGATGAGTTTCCCAAGTGAAGATTACTTTAAATGTGAAAACTCACTTTGGTAAGTCTTGTTTTAGGCATAATGGGTGCATGAATGTTTTGCATTTTTGACCCTAAATAACACATATCAATCACAAGGGTGAAAACGCAGCCATGAGTTGAATTTCTGTTAGTAATCTTCCGTGCTCCTCCCACCCTCACATGTGAGGAGGCTCTTGGACACCTCGCTCTTCAAAATGCAGTATCAGAGTGTGACCCGGCATCTGTGGAGAGCAAGGTTGTCCTACATACTTGTGTCCAAGGATCTGTGAAGTTAAAACCATTTTCATAAATATACTGAGATGTCATTTTCCTCTTTCATTCTCATTTGTGAGGACACCCAGGCACACTGTGTTTTTTCTCTCCATGGTGAAACGACACAGTAATTTGGAAGATGAGGAAGTGAATTCATACAAGATACTCCGCAAAGGCTTTACTAAGTACAGTGGAGTTTTCTAGGGGTTGCCTGGCGTGAGCACAAGAGCTTGAACGCAGAAGCAAATGTGAAGATCCACCTGCCTTCAGTTACACTAGACCTTAAAGAGCTTTAGGAAAATGTAAAACAATGCTTTCCTTCTCAAAAAAAACTCTGTTTTGGACAGTATAGTAATTTCAAAAAATTTCTTATATTAATAGTCATGGGTTTATTATTGCAATTTTCAAATGACTTGATGAGTAAATATTTTAACTTTTCTGATTATTTCTAATATGACAAATGTTGATAGCTATAAACCACATAAAAAACAGTGCCTTTGGAGTTCTCAATAATTTTTAGGAGCACAAAGGGTTCCTCAGACCAAAAAATCAGAGAGCCACGGCTCTGAAGTACAGTATAATATGCAATAAAACTTTCCCAGCTTGTTATTGAGATTTGAAAGATGTCTAACAAAGAGTGAAAGGATTTATATAACTTCCCTAACCACATAGCTTGGGCCCATTTCTGCATTTATTAGTGGATGTGCAGGAAAAAGATGAAGAACTACTGTGAAACCACAAAGCCTTGTAAAAAACATAACTTAGCTTCCAACTTTGAGGGAGGAGAGAAAGTCTTTTCTTTGCAAGGACACCCAGGCACACTGTGTTTTCCTCTTCATGGTGGTGCTTGCCAGTTTGTGCTGTAATTTATGAGACTGCCTGGTGTGACTACCCTTCACTATTCATTCAGCCAACTAGCATGTGTCTCCTGAGCTCCCTCGCAAAGCCTGGCCTGGTGGAAGTTGGCCTCAGGAAGCTGAAATGCTTGAACAAGGAGACAGTAAACAGTCAGCAGACAGATAAGCAGAAGGGAGCAGAATCATTACTGATTTGTAAAATTGATACAAAGGATGAACAGGATGAAACAACACAGTAATTTGGAGATGAGGAAGTGAGTTCATACGAGATACTCAGCAAAGGCTTTTGTAAGGAGGCTTCATTTGAGCAGGGATAGAGGGTGAGGAATTGGTAAGGAGAGCGGTTCTGGCCAAGGAACCCGCAGTGGCCCGGAGGAACGACATGGCTCGGTGGCAGCGTGGCGAGCGGGTGAGAGATGATCGGTATGGAGAAACTGATAGGCAAGGACCACTATAGGGCTTGGTGTAGAGCTTGGGTTTTACTTATTTATTTATTATTTTTTTAATATTTTATTTCAAAGATGTGGGGTACAATTCAGGATTAGGTATACAAGTGGTCACAGTACAGGTAAAGTTTGGGCCTCCCATTGGTCCCCACTTTGCCTGGTTTAAGATCAGGTACCATGATTGATGTTGTGTGCTCCGCCATCCTCCCCTGGCAGTTTCCAGGTTTTAATCCAAGTGTGATAGGAAGTGCTTGTGTAGGGTTTTTCAGCAAGCAGTGAAAGCATCCTATTTCTGCTTTGTAAAGACTAGCCTGGTGGCTTTGTGGAAAATGTACTCAGGGAAGTAGGTAGCCAGCCGGTCGGCAAGAGAGGAGGCAGAGCACACAGCAGAAGGCTCTTGATGTCATCAGGTGAGAGCGGATGGTGTGGCAGGGAGGACAGGCAGAAGGAGACAGGTTTGAGATCTAATTGGGGGTCAACCAGACCAGACTCACTAATGGACTAGAGGTAGGGATGAGGCAAGCATGACCTCTGCTTTTGATTTAAGCAGCTTTTCTCCCAAATCATTGCTACAAAACTCTGCAAGGTAGGTAGTTAGTATCATACCTATTATTTAGAAATTAGGAGACCGGAGTGCCAATATTTTGCTCATGGATCAATAGGGCCCATCACAGCACCAAAGTCGGTCAGTAATTACCACTGCTGCCCAGCACCATCTGTGGCTTCTTTCCCTGGTGGCACGCTCCATCTTTCTGTTCCGGTCAAGGCCATGACACCAGGTAAGGGCCAGAAACGAAGGCTCCCTTAGTCCCCTCCAGCAAGTCAGGGCCAATAGCTAGTCTGAGCCAAGTTGCCGCACCTCATCTTCTGTGTCTGAGAAATGGGACCAGGTGCATCTGTTGGCCACCAGCCCAAGCAGGATTTTATTGGGACTGGTTTCATCACATCTCAGATGTGTCTTGGCTCCCAGAGAAAGGGAGCATTATTCTTCAGGCCCCATGACACTTTTTGACAGGGGACGTGGGAGTCCTCCTCAGAGACAGTTAAACCTTTGTAAAAAGAAGGGGTGATGAAGGCTGTCTCTGGAAGCAATTGTGAAAATTTTAAACATCAACCATTTTAGCAGAGAAAAAGGTACCTGTGCATTTCATTCAGGCAGTGGGGCAGTCATCTACAAAAAGCCAAGTTTTTAAAAAAGTCATCAAGCCTACTCAGTGGGACAGAGGCTGAAGGGGGAGATGACAGACACTGCAGCAGGGATCAAGATTCTTAATGTGCGGTCTGTGCCCACCTCCCAGGTGTAATTTTGCAGCTCCCTGCTTTCTTGACACACAACGCAGGGCATAGCTGAGGAGGTCTAGGCAAATAACGAACACCAGAGACAGATCTGTAGTAACCGGTGACAATCAGCTCAGTGATGCCATCTCTGTCTCTCCAATTTCTGCTGCAGCATCTGTATAGTTGAGGAGGTGGCATGAACCTGGCCGCGTCTCCTCCTCCCAGTCAGCTGGGCAAGCGTTCAACAAATAACTTTCTGCCTTTCGAACTGAAAATGTATTTGGGGAATGATTATCTGCTTGCTCACCTGTAGGGCTGCCTGTCTCCTTATAACCCCTAGCTGCTTTGCATACTCATGGATATATCTTGCAATTTAAATGTTTATATTTTATTCATATGTGGAGTATTTTTCCTGCAACTTTGTAAAGCACTAAATATTATATGAACATTATTCAAAACATGTCCTTTCCATAAAATCCATTTATATGCCGTCATTATCTGCAGCATTAAATACATTTTATATCATCAGAAATTTTATGATATATTTAAAAATGAATTTCTACTTAGCTGAAACACATTAGGGATTATCCGAAGAGACCTCGCTAAAAATGCAGTCATGTTTATTTGTAACTGCCAGAAAATAGCTTGCGAAATTGTTAGTGTCTTTTATTATTCCCTACCACTGGAGCACTTGCTTGTTAATTAGAGAAATTTCAACTGTCATAGTTGGCAATTATAGCTTCTGTATCATTGTCTGTTATGAATAGTCAATGAGAGCTGATTAATATGCATGAGCAGCAGTATATATAGCATGTGCATTGGACCACAATCCAGCTGCCAGAGTCACTCGGAGGAGGGAGTGGTGTGCATGTGTGTCTGTGTGTGTGTGTGTGTGTGCGTGCATGCATGCTGCGAGGGAAGGAAGAGAAGCGTGGAAGGGGAGAGAGAGTTGTTTTCCAGCCTTAGAGAGCAACGCCAATGTGAAGTGTTGCAGCCGCCTGACTCACCTGGGGCTCCGAGGATACCTTCAATGCCTGCACTCTAAGGCAGCTGCTTTTTCCGGGTGCTGGCAAATCCTGAAGCCTTCCTTTGACGTTTCTCTAAACATGGGATGCAGTTTGTGCAGCCTGCAGAAGCAAGAGGAGCAGTACAAATTACTCTATGAAGTTTGTCAGGTAACACGTTGCATTTTATTCCATAGACGTGCATAGGCACTCACCTGGCAGAGTATAACTTCTAGGAAGGGAATTAGGGATTTTTTGTGCGTGTTTTAGGTTCTGAATGAGGCAGCCTTTCTGACTTCTCTGTATGTTTTCTCTTAAATCTCTTTAAAAATTTCCCTTCCAATGGGATTGCCTGGGTGTCTGTATTTGAAAATATAAATAGATGTTGATGGTCATGAAATGTGTCTCAGTCAGTCATGGCACAAGCCTCCTTTACAACTGACCTCTCTCCACGGTGTTGACCTGGAAAGGTCAAAGAGTGGTCACGCACCCTTTGAACAAGTTGGAGGAGACGTGGATGATGATTAATGCATGTGAGGTTTTGTCTCTGTTTACAAGTAGTTATAAGGTGCTCCTTTCAGTAGAGCACAAGCCCTCTGCTGACTCAGTTCCTTCAGCAACTTCTTGTAATAGGACATGTGGTTCACACTGATGCTACAGACTTGCCATTCTATACCTTGCTCTGTGAAAATGTTAAGAACTTCAAAAGCAAGTGGCTTGCTCTTGGATGCTGTCATTCACAGCAGATGACTCCTTGGATCTTCCACGTCAACATGAAATTTCAGTTGAGATGAAACGGATATTTACAGCACTACCCAAATACTTATCTTACATCTTTGCTGAGAGTTTTCTTTTAACATAGGCAAGTCCTATCCAAAACCAGGAGGTTTTGAGGCTGCTACCCGTAACCTACCTTGGCACTTAAGGATTTTTCCTTTAAGGCATTCTCCCACAGATTTTTCTTCAGTAATCCAAAAATCATAATCCTGCTAAGAAGGTATTTTTGGATGAGCAAATTAGAATAAGGTTTTTCATTGCAAGTGGGTAACAAAGGGTACATGTCTCTTGATTTATAGCAATAAGTGTCATATTAATACATTTTTTTAAAGAGCCGGACTTAAGAATTTGATTAGCCCTCGGTTGGGTGTCATTTTTTCATGAGCCACCAGAGGGCAATGGGTTAAAAGAGACACAGCGAAACGCAGCTAAGAGTGAGTTAGCTGCCTGTGTGGGCAAAACCTAGATACAATGACCCTGGATAAATAAAAGATATGTCTGTCCACCTTCTCCACTGAGACATAACAAAGTTTAAAACAAACCTTTTGAGGCTTGGGACTCCCTCTGGTCATAAAGGGGATATATCTTACAAAAAACAAGCATCTTAAACAAGTCTTGGAAATGCATATACTTCTGATCTGCAACTTCACACTCTGTGCTCTGCCGTACTTGTGTCCTTTTCAAAGGAGTCTGGGGAAGTGTGGGAGACCTTGGGCACAAGTGCTGCCGCCAGTGGCAATCTGGCCCCCATCCCTTGTGTAATCACGTGATGTGTCATAATCCTCAGTTTGCCAGGTTACCCCATACAGAGAGCGAGGGTGTTCTCAGCGAGTCGAGCGTGCGGAACAACAGACACCATCACTCGGGCACGGTGGTTGTGTTGCAGACTTTCATCACTGCATATGAAAAAGCCAAACATAGTAAGCAAAAGGTAGTTTCTAAAACTCGCTTTTAAAAAATGTTTTGCTTTTTACCATCAGTGCACAAAAAATATTACTTAGCAGTGATTGTTGTGGATGTATTAGTGACATTGGCATCCTCCAGAAGGTAACTCTGACACATCCCCAGCAAATCTATCTTAACTTGTCTTTTATTCATCTGTGTTATTTGTCTCTGCCCCCTCCCCCCCCCCACACACACACGTACCTGCCCCCAAAAGAGGGAGCCTGGATTCTGTTTGTTTGTTTTTTAGTAGGTGAATTTATGTGGAAATATTTCTGGCTGAAGCATTGTGCAGTAAATTGCTGATAAATGACTTCCATCTGGAATACACTTTGTCAGCAATTTAGGAAGCCATGCAGATTTATTTTCAAGGAACTCAAACTACTTTTCAGACCCATTACCCTTGTGCCAACTAAGTAAAATCCCCCTTTCTCCTATTCTTTGGGAGTCCTGAACCGTAGCATAAAGGAATTCACAAAACACTTGCAGGAATTAATAATTGCATTCTCGCTCTTATTATGCAAAGCCTTATTAGAGCAGAGAAATTAAGGTTTCCATAAATTACAGTTCCAGAAGGTCCGGTGCGTCTGGCTTCAGTAAGCCCTCGTAACAGCAGCACAAAGAGGATCAAATATTCCAGGGCTCAGACTTTATCCTTTCCTCATCCAGAGATAATTCAAAGAGATGCTCTTCATTAGGGCCATTGGCAAGCTGCCTACAATCTCTTTTTGGGGCTGCTGTGAGCTTAATGATGCAGAACAATGGCTTTGCCTCTTGTTGCACACATACCTTATTGTACCTTTAATCACATTAGAAAAGCAACATCAACACATGAAGTTGCCTGGTTGGTCGTTAAAGGGCATTGCAAAGAGTGCAGACCCATCGGGCGATTGGTGCCATGCGCTAAGGATACACCAATATATTTGGGGACACCCAAGGACTTCTAAGGAGAGGAAGCCTCCTGCCTACCCTGCGGGTTATAAGATCACTTGAGTACAGCAGTTCTTTGGTGTTTGTATGATAGCTATGGTGTCCTGGGTGCTGGGGAAGAAGGGAGTTACATCAAACCAGGACCCATGCGTATCAGAAATTTGAAATTTAAGTTAGTAGTTGCTTCATGCTTCAGAAAACTTCAGTCTGTCTTGAGTACTCAGAATCACTATTAAAGTGAAAGGACAGGAGAGTAAGAGAGGAGGATGCTTTAAGGTTATCGAGGAGTGTGATCTTCTACTTGGATAAATTAATTGGCATAGGAGATCTCATGTTCTGGGGGTATTGGGATAGGGAGCCTCACAGCTCTTGCGCGGTAGCTAGAATCAAGCTAAGGGTGGTTACCAGGCTATAGGGTGGTGACAGGGGAGGTGGGGGAAGGGAGTTGGGGGAGGTGTAGGCATGGGAAAGTCTGTAGCTCTGTTAGTTTGGTAAGGGTGACTCCATCACAGGCCAGGCACCAGCCCTCTGCCCAGCTGTGTTCTGTCAGGACAAGGGGAAGGCCAGTCTATGGAGAAACCAAAGAGGATCTTCCACAGAGACCTGGGAGAGGGGAAAGGCGTGGCATGCAGGCAGTATGATTCATTCCCCCAACTCTTCTAATGTAGACGAGAGACTATGGAATGGTGACCCTTGCTAATTTGATGAGGCAACAAAGAAATAATTTTGGTTGGGACTTAAGCTTCAAACTAAAAACTAAAACAAACAAAATACCTTAAAGTCTTCCTGCAGATTTTCAAGATGACAAGGAAAACGTCCTAAAAAATGGCAGTCATGTTCATTGCAACAACCACAGTATTACTTACTGTGCACTCACTGTGCCTGCTTGCACTAAACTCATAAGTGCTAGCCACGCATTTTCCCATCAAATCTGCGAGTAGCATGAAGAGATAGGTGATTGTTCTCCCCATTTCACAGATGAAGTGACTGACATACAAAGGAATTACAAGTGGGCCTGGGCATCACATCTGCACTGTAATTCCAAGGGCTGTGAATTCTTTTCTTTGTATGAATCATCTTCAGCAATGTCAATGAGTGGATAACCAACTCTACAGGGAACACGTGGTCAGTCTTTTAAGCTCAGCCTTGCCTTTGTGGGGCTAACATAAAGATCCTGTGTTCTCAAACAGGCCCACATGCTGCCTGGCACTTCATGAGAAGGGTTTCTGTAGAGCCTGACCCTGCACAGCAGGGGTTGTGGAGAGGATGGAGCTAAGCATAGCAGGAAGTTCCCACTCGCTTCCCAGGCCGTCTGAACAGTTGTGATTCAAGAAAGCTCACGTCCGTTTGCCTCTCAGTGATGACAAGAAACTTCACACAAGATTAACTTGTACCTTTTATGCCACTTGAAGCTGTTAGCTTTGAAAAGCAAAAACTGTGACTTGCCAAAAACCATAGATGTACAGATCTGTGACCCTCTTTCTACATCAATCTTCTAGCCAGTTGGCTAGGAAACAAAGGGTTCTAGAGTAGATACTAAACAGAACCAACAAGTTCATGGAGAAGTCTGGAAACTTGATCTGCACAATCCTACTTTCATATTTAATTAGCTGCATGCAATACTCAATTAGATGAGTTTACTGCTGTAGAGCAAAGCAATTGCGAGTCTGCTGAGAATCAGCCGGGGCATGGTTTGATTAAGTATGGACAGCGTTAATGATGGTTAATTGGATGAACATAAACTTGACCTGCACACAGCGGAGTTGGACCTGGCAAAGTTTTCCTGCAAGTGGGAGTGTGTGTGCTTAAACAGCCTATCAATTCTAAAAGCTTTGTTTTAGAAGCAGCTTTAAATTCTGAATTTATTTACACACAGCAGATATGGAGAAAGAAAGCCCATCTCCTCCCACCTTGAAAACTGAGGCTCTTTACTGAGTATGAGGCCTGCCTGTGACTGAGAAAGCCACAGCTAACCATGGCTCATAAACCACTTTTGCTGACTGAGAAATGAAATGGAACAGTCTGAGGTGGGACCAGGGCTTACCTCTTCTCTTTCTACCCCTCTTCTCTTTAGATAGGAAGCTGTGGGGGACCATCGAGGAGTGTCCTGCTTTTCCCTTAGGACTGACTCCTCTTAACCGCCATCCAGCAAGGGTGCCTTTTTGTGCATTCCCACAGTGCCCTGTACTTCCCTCGCCTCATTCTGTGTTGTGGGTTCATCTGCCACCCTGTCACACTGTGAACTCTTCAGAGGCATAGTTGCCATTTTTACCCTTAGCACATGGTTGGTTGAAAATGTTGATTCTGTCATGTTTGCTGGGGTGAGAAGCAAGAAAAGAAGCAAGGATACTAGTTAGGAATCTAGAGTGAGAACTGGGTGTTGAACAGAATGACCATGGTTTGGACCAAGGAGACAAGGATGGAGAACAGAGAGGTAAATAAGACATTCCTTTTCCACGTACTCAGCCAACATGTTCAGCCAACCAGCCAACCATGTGCTGAGAACCAAGGTGCTCACTCCTGTGCTCAGTGATTCCCAGTCATTAATTGTTTAACTGTGACCTGCAAAGCCCTGTGAGATCTGGCCTCTTCTCACCTCTCCCATAAACCTCATACCTCATTCTTCTGCCCTGACCCTGGAGTACTCTTTCAGTACCCAGAAGCCACCTTATTCCTTCCCTCTCAAGACTTTGGAACTGGCTATTACCTTTTATCTGCAAGGCAGTTCACCAGCTCATCCTTGAGGACTCAGTTAAATGTTCCTCTCCCTGGAGACTTCACCTGACCTAAGAAAACCCTACAACCCGTTGTAAGCTCTCTGTGCACTATCTGTTCCCCTTCTAGCACTTATCACAGTTCATGCACTTGTTAACTTGCTTATCATGTGTCTTCAACCTCTACCCCCAGGAAAATGTCAGCCCCATGAAGGAAGGGACTTTGCATTTTTCTCTGTTATACCCCAGGTCCTGGCACATAACCAACAGCCTTACCAAATGAACTCTGAATGAGAAATGTATTGAGTAGGTCCCACTTTGATCTGGGAAGATTTTTAGCAATAACAAATGAGTCTGTGTCCCAGATCTCTAATGACTTCCAAAGATGCAGATATATATTGCCATGAGACAGGTGGTACAGGGTCACAGGGGAGAAGACAGCCCCTCTCTCTGTGTTCCTGTCACCCACCTGCCATGGTATGCAGAAAGAAACATATGGAGCAGAGAAAAAATGCAGCTTTAATAAATGAGTTCTCTTGTATTCATTAATAATGCAGGACGAGATTATGGTTAAATGGTGGAGGGGGGTGGCAGTGCATAAAAGAATACTGTCAGCAACTCTGGGTAAAGGCACACCGGAGCCAAGCTAACCTTTCTGCAATCTCTGACCAGTGTGGGTTGAAGCAGGGAACTCAGCCTTCACTCTCTAAGGCCCACAAAGCCAGTTTCTAGCAGTGCCCCCTTCATTTATGTGGCAGGTGGCACAATATTGATGAAACGTAGTCGAGCTGTTCTGTGGAATGGCAAGTGCTGCCCTGAGAAATGTCACAAATGAATCCATCCTTCTGTGAGTGACTTGCTTGCCTACTTGTTCACCAAGGGCATGTTCGTCGGTCAACTTTGAGAAAAAGAGTCCCTTTTCCATCTACTGATCGCCTGCCTGATCTTTTTTTTTTCAAGTGCATTTGATTATATTCATCAGCCTATGATAAAGAGTAAGCTGAAATAGCGGACAAGTGAAAGAAAGTTCTCAGCGATGGCGTTCAGTTGTGTTGCACACTGGGCTTGATTTGAGTTGCAGTAGGAGCCAAGGACAGATTTTCTGACTGTTGTAGAGTCTCTAGAAGTTTCCTTTAGGTCATCAGTCCTCAAAGTGTGGTCCTGGTCCAGCAGCATCACCATCAGTCACCTGGGAACTTGTTAGAAATGCAGGTTCTTAGGCCCTACCCCAGACCTACTGAATCAGAATCTATGGAGGTGGGACCCAGCAATCTGTTTCATAAGCCCTACCTGATTAGTTCGGTACATGTTCACGTCTGGGAGCCTCTGCTCTAAGTTAAACCGAAAATATGGGAAGAGGGAGGACTCCTAGGTGACCTAAGCCTTCTGACAGATTTTCTCTAGTCTTTGGTAGATGAGTAGGCAGCAAAGAAGTCATATGCCAGACACTTATATGAGACTGAAATTTTTACCATCTATTGGTCAATATCAAAAATAAGTTACTTTATTTTTCTTTGAGAACTTATTTCAGTAAATTGTTTTGTAATATCTAGTTTACAAATGGAAAATGGAGGGCTATTGAAGTTTTGTCTGTAAAGGATATGCATCTATACATGTATACATATATGTACCTCACCACATTCCTTCTCTGAGTCACTTCTGACTCCAGAATTATCCTGTATCCTCCTAAAGGACACACCCTCTTATCCCTACAAATGCCCCCGTCCCGATAGTAAATAGAAAAGCAATCTAATTTGCAACACTGTGAATGATGATGGGCAGAATTCTCCTGTCAGAAGAGAATATATTTTTAGGAAGCACTTTGTTACCCAAATGAATCCTAATTTTCAGAAGTCTGGTGGAAATAAGTTTGAGCAGGGATCTTTTTCTGATGAGAGTTGTGTAGCTTTCACCATAATGACAGGTCATGATTTACAGATCCCACTTCTGGGAGCTTTTAGGTTATAGCCTAACTGGATCTGTCAATTAAACATAAGTGGCCCATCTCTAATGACTCTCTTAGCATACATTTCTAGAAGTAAATTTGTTGCGTTCAAGGATGACCATTTTCAGAAGTCTTATTAGGATTTCCAAATCTCCCCTCCAAATTAGTTTTTCTATGTAATACCCACCAGTGTATGAGTGTCCACTTTACCTCGTTCTGCACTACAACACTCACTGGATAAGAAGGGTATTCTGTCGCTTTTTTTTTCTTTTTTGCCTATTTGATGTTCAACTTGTCAAAGTGACAGATTGGTGAAGAATGGAATCTCATTTTTAACTTGAATTCTTAGACCAGTCTCAAGGTACAAAAATTCCTCCAGGGCAGTGGTTCTCAAACTTGAGCTGGCATCAGAATCATCTGAAGGGCTTGTTAAAACATTGAGTGCTACACTTAACGCCTAGATTTTAGGTGCTTCTGACCTAGGGACCATCCTTTGAGAACGAACCACTGTTCTAGGAGATAACTAATTAGATATAAAATTGATGGGTGGATGGGTCAAAAGATGAGAGGGAGGGGATTAGGGTATACACCTCTTCTGTTTTACTAATGCCAAATTATTTTCAATCATCATAGCAGAGACGTTCTCACATACCTGCCAATATTGGGTACTGTCTGGCTTCTCAATTTTTCCAGTATAGTTAATATGAAGAAGTATCTCACTTTGGTTTAAATTTGCTTTACCCTGATTCATGAAGTTGAGTATTTCATTTGTTTTCATATGTATATTGGCCTGTTTTTTAGTTTCTTCTTTGTATGTGAAGTGCCTGCTCAAGCTTTTGCCCACGTCTTTACTGGATTTTTTCTTCCCTCTGGTTGTAGTGTTTGTTTAAGAACAAAATCTATCAGCTATGTTTCATAAACATCTTCTCCCAGCTTGTAGCTTGTTTTTGCATTCTCTTTATAATGTCTACCAATGAACCAAATCCCAACATAATCAAATATGTCTCTCTTTTCTTATCTGTGCTTTTTGAATCTGTTAGGATGTCTGTTTTCTATGTCAGTAATAAAGATGTTTTCCTATATTTTCTTCTAAAAGTTTATATAAATTTTGTCTTTCACTGTCAATTTTTTACATATGGTGTAATGTTGGAGTCCAACTTTGTTTTTTTATAAATAATGGATTTTCCAGTACCTCTTACAGAAAAGCCCTACGTCTTCCCCATCAAGAGGAAATGCCAGTTTTTCTATGTGTTTGGGACTGTTTCTGGCCTTTCTATTCTATTCTATTGGTCACTGTATTCTCCCTGCACTAATAGTGCACTTAGAATGGCTGGTATATTACACTATAGTTATGCAGACATTCTTGACACTTGGTAGAGCAAGTCCCACCCCAGTGCCACCTTGTTGTTTTCTTGGCTGTTCTTGGCATTCTGCACATCCATGGACATTTGATGTTCAGCTTGTCAGGGTGATACATTGGTAGTGTTCTTTTTCTCAAAGTGAGTGGTGGGTTCTGAAGTATTTATTGTAGTATTCTTTTTTTTTTTTTTTTTTTTTTTTGAGTTGGAGTCTCACTCTGTCGCCCAGACTGGAGTGCAGTGGCCGCTCCCGGCCACCGCAGCCTCGACCTGCTGGGCTCCGGCGATCCTTCCGCCTCAGCCTTCCAAGTAGC
>CAUYQG010139032.1:0-11534 GCA_963574415.1 Tarsius wallacei | reverse complement strand
ATATAATTTGCAAATATTTATCCCATTTTGTGGATTGTCTTTTTACTTCCTTGATAGTGTTCTTTTGATGCACAAAGGCTTTTAATTTTATGAAGTACTATTTATTATTTTTTTCCTTTTGTTGTTTGAGCTTCTGGTGTCCAATCTAAGGAACCATTGCCACCAAATTCAAGGTCATGTAATCTTACCTTTATATTTTCTTCTGGAAGCTATATAGTTTTAGCTCTTACATTTAGGTTTTTGATCGATTTGGAGCTAAATTTTGTGTGTGGTATGAGGTAGAGGTCCAACACCAATCTTTTATATGTTATCTAGTTGTCTTGTTTTTGATATATTTGATGTTAGAAAGGGATTCTTGGCCAGGTTCAGTGGCTCACACCTGTAATCCCAGCACTTTGGGAGGCCAAGGGGGATGGAAGGATTGCTTGAGTCTGGAAGTTTGAGACCAGCCGGGGCAATATATCGACACCTTGCCTCTACAAAAAATCAAAAAAAATAAGCCAGGCATGGTGGCTCACACATCCTGGCTAGCTACTTAGGAGGCTCAGGCAGGAGAATTCCTTGAGCCTAAGAGTTTGAGCCTGTGGTGAGCTATGATCGCGCCACTGCACCTCAGCCTGGGTAACAGCCTGGGTAAAAGACCCTCCTGTCTCTTTACAAAAAGAGAGAGAGAAGAGAAAAAGAAAGGGATTTTTAAAGAAATAATGTGTTCAGGTATAATCACCACAATACTTTTCATAGCAGCAAAAAAACTAGAAACACCATACATATTCAACAATAGAAGATTAGTTCAAATTAAATTGTGAAATGCCTATAATATAATATTATGAAAAAATAAAAATAATATTATTCATTAAAATACCATTAAGTGCATGGTGATGCATGCCTGTAGTCCCAGCTACTTGGGAGGCTGAGGTGGATGGATCGCCTGAGCCCGAGAAGTGAAGGCTGCGGTGAGGCGGGATCATGCCAATGCACTCTAGCCCGGGCAACAGAGAGCCCAACTCAAAAAATGAATATCATTAAGTGAAAATTTAAATTGATTAGAATACAATATGTGCACATATATGACTTTATATGCATAGAAAAAGATCTTGCAGATGTACAACTATGAGTTAATTTTGGCTGTCTATGGTGGTGGTCGTGGTGTGTGTGTTTTGTTTTCTTTTTTTGTTTATAACTGTTTTGTAAAATGCTTTTAGAACAATTATTGCTTTTGTAATTTTTCAAAAAGTTACAGTCTCACAAGTAATGTGTGGTGTTCATTTTCTGAAAGGTAAGAAACCATTGTTCTAGTCTATTTAAGCCTCCCTGCCAACCTGTTCTATCTTGTATTAGCTGGCTTTCCCGTGCTTGGCATCTTGCCTATCTTATCTCTAATTTCTCTCTGATACTTCTCATTATAGCAGGCTATACTTTCATGTCAAGTCATTCTGCCACATAGCTCTTGTCTATTGAATTGATCCACCAAAGGAGGGGGCAGGGTCATGACTGTCTCAGTGATTATCCCCCAGCCTAGATGTGCCCTAATTTTGATTCTGAGTCTGTGGTTAAGTTGATCAGAAGATAAATCTTTTATTCTAAGCACATCTTCAAAATCTGTAATTGTGACTAGTAACTAGTGGAGGCATTGCAGAAACTTGCATATGCTGAGAGGCGAGAACAAAAGCGAGGGCTAAATGCCCACCAACATCTTTGTTTCTGGTAAAGACTGACGTATGAAATGCAACATATGTAGTAGCAGCAGTTGCTCTCTAACCTAGCAAACTTCTGTTCTTGTTATTTTTATGAGGGCCGATTATGAAATTTTATTACTGGATCTGCTCACCCTTAAATAGTTCTGCTCAAATCTTTGGATATAGCTTGCTGATCTGCAACCAACATTTAGTTATTTTTCTCCTTTTCCGTATTTAATGGATTCCAGGAGGCCTGATCGCCTGCCAGTGTTTTCTTTGTGATTTCATCCAATGACTGTCAGGCAGACACAGAGTCAATTTCTCAGAATCAATTTCTCTCTCTCAATATCTCTCTCTCTCTCTGTTTCTCTCTCCCTTCCCTTCCTACCTTCTTCCTCTCTTCTTCTTTCTCTCTCTCTCCCTCTTTTCCTCCTCTCAAAAAGGTTTTATTAATTGCATAGACTTAGAAATTCTACAGTGTTTAATTTCTCCTTATTAAAATATATTTGTTTTTCTGAAATGAGATCTTTACTGTTTGAATTCATCATTGGGCTGGAACTCAGTCAAAGTGATCAGTAGTTTGCATCTATTTGGTTTCTTTTTTTCATTTTTTTTCCTTCTGGATTGCCAGAGTTCTTCCTGTTATTCGCATCTGTCAGAATCTTAGTCATAACATTTTTAGTTTGTTTTTAACTTAAGCTCTTTCCAGCTGATATCCAGTTAAATTATTTGAAGTAAGCAAGATCATCTTTGATATCTGATCCTAATTGATCTCAAACTTTGTGCACAGCTTATACTCCATTGAAAGGGCTTCAGATTCCCAGAAATCCACAAACTTTAGGGAGTTTTAGCTTAAGAACCATTTTTCAGAGTGTTTTACCCTTTGATCTTTCTCCTATGTCTGTGTGACAAACATAGACACAATATCTTAAGTCCCCTGTGGACATTTTCCCCTGAAATTGTATTTCTTTCTCCCTTAGAAAAGAATTTAATTCTTTTTGTTGAGTTCCAATATGTTTGGCACATGTGGATGCTAATAAATCATAAATAGGAAGCCTGATTCTCCTGTCTAAGAAAGAAAGATAGTTTGTCATATGCCTGTGGAAAAATACCCAGGGCATCTCTCCATAAGCTTATTAGATTCAAAAGAAGAATCATTTTTCTCCATAGCCCCAGTTTTGTATACTTAGAGGAGTCACCTTGATAGTGAATTTGCACCATTTCATTCAGGTAGAAGGAGAAGACATGATGGGACAATGACGGGAGAGCACCTTACATATGTGGTTCTCTTTCAGTCTTCACCTTACAAGATTACACCTGCCTTCTTGAAACAATGTTCCCTTAATTTCTGTGATATCACCCTTTTGCAGTTTTCCTCCACCTATCTGGTCACTACTCTGGCTCTATTGTTGTTTCCTCCATCATTAACCAAACTTTAAATGTTGGGGTTCTTCGGACTATGGCCTTTTCTCCTTACATAATTTCATTCCTTTCCAACATTTCAGCTATGTGCCAGTGAAACCATACTACATTTTTATTCTGAACTCAAAACCTGCCTACCATGGGCACGTCATAGGCACCAAAAATTCAACAGGACAAAAAGGATATTCAAGATTTACACCACCTTCCGCAGATTCCTTTTCCTCTTTCAGTGCTTCGCATTTCAGTCAAAAGCAGAGCTATTTGCTCAATTACTCAAGTCAGAAAACCAAGAGTCATCTTCAACATGAGTCTCTTTTCTGACATTAAACCCTGAATCCTATGGATTCTCCCTCAAATCTGTCCATGTCAGTATATCTTATTGACAGGACTCTAGGGCAAGCCAACAGGTG
This sequence comes from Tarsius wallacei, assembly GCA_963574415.1. Lineage (NCBI taxonomy): Eukaryota > Metazoa > Chordata > Mammalia > Primates > Tarsiidae > Tarsius > Tarsius wallacei. The sequence continues at coordinate 8,026 of CAUYQG010139032.1, read as the reverse complement.
TCACTGCCTCTAGTTCTTGTCCTGTTCAGCCCTCCAGTGCATTTTGCACACTGTAAACCTAGGGACCTCTTAGACACATAAATCAGATTGTGTCATTATTGAACATGAAAACCATTCAGGGATTTCCTATTGCTCTTAGAGTAAAGCCCAAACGCTTGCCCTTACTCACTATCCTTGTACTATTCCGGCCTTCTTTTATATTCTCCAACATGCCAAGTTCCTTACCATCTCAGGTCCTTTGCACATGCTGTTCTACTTGGAATATCCTTCGATATTCTCCCCCTCCAACAACAGTTTAACTTTCTTTTTCTTTTCTTTTTTTTTCATGAGGTAGAGTCTCACTCTTTTGCTCAGACTGGAGTGCTGTGGCATGATCACAGCTCACTATAACATCAATCACCTGAGCTCAGGGGATCCTTCCATCTCAGCCTCCCGAGTAGCTGGGACCAACATGCCAGCTAATTTTTTTATTTTTGTAGAGATGAGATCTTGCTATGTTGCCTAGGCTGGTCTCAAACTCCTGGGCTCAAGCGATACTCTCACTTCAGCCTCCCAAAGGGCTGGGATTATAGGCCTTAATTTTCAAACAAATAAATACTGCTAGAACTGACACTACTTAAAACTACAGACGGTAGCTGTTATGAAGCTCTTTGGTTCATCTAACAGCAAACATATCAAACAGAAAACAAATACAAGTCCTCTAGGAGGCTCCTCTCCTTGTTAGTTCTGCCTATCTTAGTATCAATTTTTATAATCAACTTTTGTTTGTTATTCTTCTTGGTACAGCAATAATCTCTGCTATACACTTTGGGAGGCCGAGGCAAGTGGATTGCCTGAGCCTGCGGGTTTGAGACCAGCCCGGGCTACTTGGCAACACCTTGTCTCTACAATAAATCAAAAATTAGCAAGGTGTGGCAGTGCACGCCTATAGTTCCAGCAACTTGGAAAGCTGAGGCAGAAGGATCACCGGAGCCCAGCAGATCGACGCTGGGTTGGCGGTGAGTGTCCCACTGTACTCCAGCTTGGGCAACAGAGTGAGACTCCGACTCAAAAACAAGAAAAAAAGAGATGTTCTGCAGTGTCTACATGCTGCATGAAATTTTTATTCTTTCAACATATGGACATAAATCCAGATTTTTAACTGAATGTTTCCATTTTTATCCAAATATTTGTAGTTTGCACACATTACCTGTTTTATTAAGCTACCCATTTATTGGGGGAAATTTTTAAAATATGATACTTATGTTATTAAACTAGATTCCTGGGTATCTAAAGCCATCTGTAAGGCTAAAGATGAAAGTTGTTTTGTTTTCTTTTTGAGTTGGATTCTCACTCCGTCACCCAGACTGGAGTGCAGTGGCCACTCCCGGCCACCGCAGCCTCGACCTGCTGGGCTCTGGCGATCCTTCCGCCTCCGCCTTCCAAGTAGTTGGAACTACAGGCATGTGCTACCACGCCCGGCTAATTTTTTTATTTATTGTAGAGATGAGGTCTCACCAAGTTGCCCAGGTAGGTCTCGAACCCGCGGGCGCAGGCAATCCACTCAGCTCAGCCTCCCAAAGCGCGGGATTACAGGCTGAGTCACCGAGCCCGGCTGATTGAATTATTTTAATAATAACATCTGGGTGATACTATTTTTCAAACAAAATTATATGTATTGGCAAAATAAGGCATCAGAAATGGCTAACAGTAAGATGACATTGGAGTTGCATGGTGAATGGCGCCATAATTTTCTTTTTTCTATATTACTTACATTTATACATGTATTTTAAAAGATAAATGGCCTTTGCTTTGTGTTTGACTATACATATTTCTTTGCCCAGTGATACAGAAAGGATATTGCCAATAGGAAATGTTAGAACAATGTCTCATCTTAGTCCAATTTTATCCCTAGATTATTCAGAGTTTAAAATAAATAAGGGGCAGATTGTCCTAGGCATGTAACCGGATACCGTCCAAGGCCTGTCTCCTACTGTAACAGGTGTGCTTTCAATGGGCTTTTATTGCTGTCTTTATCCTGCTCTTGTTCTGTTGTCCCCTAGAGTCAACAGCTGTGACTACTGTTTGGTCTCTATAGCACTCAGATTCCTTTCTCCTTCAGTCTTTTAGCAATCTCATTTTCCTAATGTCTTCATGTTACTGCTGTTGGTTGTGCTACAGTGTATATTGCTGAGGCTATTAGACTCTAAAACTCTATTCAATCCAGTTTTAATACAAATAACTCCATAAATTTGGTAGATTAGACGGAAGCCAACACTTTCTGGGCATAGCCTAGAAATACCCTGCCTCTCCATGTCACTCTCTAAAACCCTGTGGCCTCTTAGTTAGGAATGACCCAGGACCCCAGAGTAAAGTATTAATAGATGCCTTAGCCAGGCAAGATGGCTCATGCCTGTAATCCCAGCACTTTGGGAGGCAGAGGTAAGAGGATTGCCTGAATCCAGGGATTTGAGACCAGCTTAGGCAACTTGGTGAGGCCTTGCCTCTACAATAAACAAAAAATTAGTTGGGTGTGATGGTGCACACCTGTGGTTCCAGCTACTTGGAAGATTGAGGCAGACGAATCACCAGAACCCAGCAGGTCGATGCGCGGTGACCGTGAGTGTGCCACTGCACTCCAGCCTGGGTAACAAAATGAGACTCTGACTCAAAAAAAAAAAAGATGCCTTAAGCTTGCCCTAGGCCAGACATATATTCTTCTACCAAATTCATCCCTCAGTATTAAAAATAAAGTAAACTATTTATTGGAAAACTACTTTGTATAAGGCACTAGGAAATGGAGATCCTGAAAAATGAGCGATGAACCAATTCCTCAGGTGGTTCACATACTTTAGGCAAAATATTTCATTGTCCGCAGAACTTGGAACACTCTGCCCTGTGATGCCCCGTGGAGCCCAAATGAAAACCTGCTGGGGTAGAACAAGTCACTGACCTACACTAGTAGTAGATCATGAGACTACTTAAGGGAAAATTCCATTCCTATCTCTCATGAGTTTTCTTGATCCATTTCTCCCTGAATCTAAGCCATGTGCCATGTACTGCCTAAAGCACTTCAACTAGCTTTATGCAGTTCCTGCAACTAAGGAGAAACTGGGAAACAAGGCAAGCAGGTAACTGTATTTGTGGTTCTCAACTTCCCTTTTCTATACCGAATTCCCTTGTCCCAAGGGCCAATTGTACTTCTATAATCTCCACCTCCTAACCCCTATATCAGTGTTTTACACTTTAGTATGAATATAAGAAAATAACTGCCTGGTCCCAAGGACATGTGTAATGTATACATGTTGAGTTCTACATTAAGTACATGAGTTTGGAGGTCTCATTCACACTGTCTCAATAATGACTCTTAAAACCATGTTATTGTGAATGCCTTTCTTCATATTCCAAATCCCCTGCTTTTATCATTATGCTCATCTTTGAGTTAATGTTCTTCAAACTGGGTACACATACTCCCAGGGTACATAAAAACCTAAAGAGATACATAGGCAAGTATTGTTTGTGTGTCTGTTTGTTTTCAACCAATTTCCAGATTTTTTATTTCCATGGGTACTCTTTCCTAAACTCCATCTGTGTGAGAATGTTTGTGCACATTCCCACTCTCCTTTCTCCGTCTTGACTCATTTCAAGGCTTAACGTGGTACCTGGCCCCAAGGCATGAAAACTTCTACTGCAACAAAAGGGACCACTGGAAATATTGGTGTTGATATTGAGAAAGTGCGTTACTTGAATGCTGGGGGCCTGGTGTGGTGGGACATGCTTGTAATCCCAGCACTTTGGGAGACTGAGGCGAGAGGATCACTTGAGCCCAGGAATTTGAGACCAGCCTGTGCAACCTAGTGAAAACTTGTCTCCACAAAAAAACAAAAAATAATAAAAAATTATCTGCGTGTGGTAGTACGCACCTGTCCCAGCTACTCAGGAGGCCGAGGCAGAAGGATTGCCAGAGTCCAGGAGTTGGAGACTGCAATGAGCCATGATTGTGCCACTGCACTACAACCTGGGTGACACAGTAAGACCCCAACAACAAAAGCAAAATTACTGATGGGATAACAAATCCTTTTGTAAAGGCAAGTAGTTTCTAATGCCTTGCTTTCAACAAAATCAGAGGAGAGTCTAACCAAGTTGTCATTTGCTAAATCATTGCATATAGTTTTTACAATAAATCATAACATAGTGTTTGGCATATATTTAGGGAAGTGCTCAATTGAATGATATTGTTTGAAGTAAACTCCTTTCATTCCTATGCACTTATTTATGTGAGTAAGATTTCTCAAATCTTACATATTATAAATGCTGAACTTGGTCTCCTAAGTAACATTCATTGACAGATATATGAACTACTTTTTTAAAAAATCCCCTTCTATCACATTTTTTAAAAAGTTCACCAGGCATGGTGATGCATGCCTGTAGCCCCAGCCACTTGGGAGGCTGAGGTGGACTTCAGCCTGGGCGACAGAGTGAGATCCTTAACTCAAAAAAAAAAAAATCTGGTCAGACCACAGTGGCTCAAGCCTGTAATCCCAGCACTTTGGGAGGCCAAGGTGAGAGATTGCCTGAGCCCATGGACTCAAAAACAGCCAGGGAATTTGGCAAGACCTCATCTCTGCAATAAAAATCAAAAAATTAGTCAGGCATGGAGCGCGCACCGGTAGTTCTGTCTACTTGGAAGGCTGAGGCGGAAGGATCGCCTGAGTCCAGCAGGTTGATGCTGGGTGGCCATGAGCGTGCCATTGCACTTCAGCCTGGGCGACAGAGTGAGACTTCAACTAAAAAAAATCTAATCTAAGTATCATTTAAGAATTATATTCCCTTCATATGGAAACGCAAATGACCAAGAGTAACCAGAACAATCCTCAGCAAAAAAACAAAGCAGGTGGTATCACACTATCAGACTTCAAACTTTACTATAAAGCTACAATCATCAAAACAACTTGGTATTGGTACAGGAACAGGCGTATAGACCAATGGAATAGAATTGAGATTCCAGAAGCAAAGCCTCAATTTCTCAACCAACTCATCTTCGACAAAGCCTCCACCGCCTACCACTGGAGAAAGGAGAACCTATTCAGTAAATGGTGCTGGGAAAACTGGATGACCATATGTAGAAGATTGAAGCAGGACCCATATCTATCTCCATACACAAAAATTAACTCCAAATAGATCAGAGACCTAAATGTAAAACCTCAAACCATAAGAACCTTAGAAAATGGAGGATATACACTCATGGAAATTGGAACTGGCACCCAATTCCTGAACAAGACCCAAAACCCACAGGCCATAAGAGATAAGATAGACAAGTGGGACCTCATTAAACTTACAAGCTTCTGCAAAGCCAAAGAAACCATCAAGAGAGCAGGGAGACAGCCTACAGATTGGGAAAAAGTATTTTCCAACTCCAGGTCTGACAAAGGTTTAACATCTTGGATCTACAAGGAACTCAAATGTGCGGAAAAGAAAAAAACAAACAACCCCATTATAAACTGGGCAAAAGACATGAACAGACACTTCTCAAAGGAAGACATCTGAGCAGCCAACAGACACATGAAGAAATGTTCAACCTCACTAATCATCAGGGAGATGCAAATCAAAACCACTCTGAGATACCACCTAACTTCAATCAGAATGGCAATTAGCAATAACTCACAAAATAACAGTTGCAGGAGAGGGTGTAGTGAAAAGGGAACTTTTCTACACTTTTGGTGGGAGTGTAAACTAGTGCAACCTCTATGGAAAGCAGTTTGGCGATTCCTAAAAGCTCTAAATATCAACCTCCCATATGACCCTCAATCCCCCTACTGGGAATATACCCTGAAGAACTCAAATCACTCTATAAAAAAGATACCTGCACATATATGTTTATTGCAGCATTGTTCACAATAGCAATAACCTGGAAGCAACCATGCTGTCCATCAAAAGAGGACTGGATTTTAAAAATGTGGTACATATACATGATGGAACACTATGCATCCATAAAAAATAACAAAATCATGAACTTTGCAACAACCTGGATGGAATTAGAGTCTATAATACTGAGTGACCTCTCACAGAAACAACGAACTGAGTATCACATGTTCTCACTCATATAGTGGACCTTGATCATCCAACGTATTACCAGAAGAAAATGACTGACAGTGGTGGGAAACTATGGGTGGGAAGGGGTAGGAAGATGGGATTAATGGTAGCAAATATCTGTCTGGGGACAGGGAGACACCTCTTATCAACAAGGGTGCCTGAACGGAGCATATTTATATACCTAACCTTTAACTGTATCCCACGATATCATAATAAAAAATATCGATTATGTAAAAAAAAGAAGTTAACAAATCTTCAAAAAGACAAGTAGAATGTTCAATAAAATTAGAAAAACAATGAATGAACAAAATGAATATAGCAAAAAAATAAAAGAGAAAAGAAGGAAGACAAAAAAACCTATTTAAAAACAAACAGAATTTATAGTTCAATAATAAAATAGCTGTATTAAAAAATTTACCATAGGAATTCAACAGTAGCCTTGATTAAGCAGAAGAAATAATCAGTGTACTAAACAACAGTCCATTAGACATTAACAAGTCAGAGGAGCAAAAAATAATAACAAAAAGAAGTAAAGAAAGCCTAAGGAGCCAGGCATGGTGGCTCATTCCTGAAGTCCCATAATTTGGGAAGCGGAGGTAAAATAATTGCCTGAGTCCAGGGATCCGATACCAGCCTGGGCAACTTGGCAAGACCTCGTCTCTACAATAAATCAAAATATTAGCTGAGTGTGGTGCCACACACCTATAGTTCCAGTTATTTGGAATGCTGAGTCAGAAGGATCACCTGCCCCTGGGTGTTGAGGATGCGGTGGCTGTGACCATGGCACTATACTCCAGCTTGGGTGGCAGAGTGAGACTCCAACTCCAAAAAAAAACAAAAAAAAACAGCCTAAGGAATATATGAAACACCATTAAGCAGATCAATATAGAGTACACATATGAAAGCTCTAGTAGGAGAAGAGATAAATGGACAAGGTACTTATTTGAAGAAATAATGCCGCAAATTGCCCCAAATAGGAAGAAAATAAACCTTGAAGTTCAAGAGGTTCAAAGTACCCCAGGGCAGAGAGAAGATGGTGGTGGAGCCAGTCAAACTGTTCAAGTCCTTGTGTGAATGAATGAGTATATGAACAAATTAACATGCATGTCTATGTGTAACTGGGCATTAGAGTAGCTGAGTGGGGACTTGAGAGCAAGTGACCAGGGCTCTCCTGGTGAAGTCACAGGTGCCAGCCGCAGCTACTTTGCTTGGGCCCTAGTGCTTCCCAGGGCACATAAGTAGTGCCAATTTCTAAAAACAACAATATACTTCCTGGGAAGTCGCTTTCCAGAGCTGCTCTGGCTAACCACAACAGAGTAAGGATAGACACTGGCAGCAAGGGCTACAGAGCCAGTGCAGTGATGAAGTCAGAGGCAAACTCCTGAAGAAGTGGTGGGGAACAGCTGTCACCCAGCACTCACTGTCACGATCTCCAGTGAGAAGCTAAGCTGTAAGACACCACCACCAGGACCTGAGAGCGGAGACTGTGGTACTGCTAGGGAGGGAGCTGTCTTTTCCATCCTTGTGTGCAGCAAGAATAGTCATCTATAGAAGAGCTAAGCAGTCAATCTAAAGCCTGGACAGAGAACTACTCTAGGGTGGCTTCCTTGGAACAGCAGACCTGTGTTTTCAGACCAGGGGGAGATTGCTGCATTGCTTTGAGGCGGTTCTCCACAAACCCAGAGAGGATTGCCTGCAGTGCAGAATCAACATGCAAAAGACAGTCATGTTTTTATACACCAACAACAAAGAGGCAGAGAACCAAATAAAAAGCACAATCCGCTTCCATAGTAGCCACAAAAAAAGAAAGACTTCAGCATCTTGCTAATCAGAGAAGTAAAAGACCTTTACAACAAAAACTATAAAACACTGTTCAAAGAAATCAAAGAAGACACAAACAAATGGAAAAATATTCCATGAGCTCGGAGGACTGGGGCACAGGGAGGACTGGGGC
>CAUYQG010139027.1:0-23735 GCA_963574415.1 Tarsius wallacei | reverse complement strand
TTTTTTTTTCATAGACAGAGTGCAGACAAAATAAAGACATGGTTGATCTGAAGAGAAGTTCACTGTGGCTGGTCCTAACTCTAATTTAATAACACTCCTCTTGCTATTTGAATTAAGAACAGGATCTTTTCAGCCAGTGCCCTTTTTCTAGTGATAAAAATGGCAATGTCTCCAAGAGGTTGATGATTTTTAAGTGATATTAGGTGGAGGATATAGGATGCATAGGTGGTTTTAAAACAATCAGAAAGATTTACAGAATGGATTCTTGAGGAACAAAGTGCAAACTCAAGCAGATAGTCAATGAGAAGATGAAGTCTTAAGAGCATTTAGTAAAAGAAGAATTTGGCAGTTTGGAAAAGATGGCTCCAATAAACGAGAGTCCTGCCATGTGGGGGTGGAGAGAGGTAATATCTGAGCCTTCTCATTAAAGTGTTAAAGCTTCAATACAATTTGGTTTATGTGCTTGGCAAGCTATTCAGAACTCTTAAAATGTGACGAGAAGAACATTGAATGCCATCCAAATCTTTAATTCAAATTTTTTTAAAAATTTACTTGATCTGTGAAGGAAAATGGATATTTGGAAGTTAATTTTTTATATATATATTTGGCATCTGTTCTTCTCTCAAGTAATAACTTTGAAGAAAACATAATTTTGGAATAAGTATAATGTGCCAGAGCAAAGCAGAGAATGTCTTTTGAAATTGAGTTTAGGGAATCAGACAGGACTTTCAGTTCTAAAAGGACATAAACTATGCAATATAGACACAAGTTTTTTCTTTCCATAGTAGGCCCAACGTTATTTCTCTATGAAAAAAGCTTCAGGATATTTATGTCAGTTGACCCCTATATGTGCTGGTTTGTATACACTGTGTATACATATACACATGCAAATATGCATATATACATAGCTATATCATATTATAAAAGTCATGATCTGGGTCCTTTTTTAAAAATTGAAAACTATATGCCTTGCTAATAATGTTTAAGCTATTGGTATAGACCACATATATCTCCTAGAATGGTTAGAACCTGTCTTCTTCCATTTCAAAGATTATCCCAGGTCTATTTTCTTACAATAATTTCTCCTAGAAAATGTTTCTTCTTCTTCCACATATCTTCTCTAACCTACACATTAAAATTTCCTGAATTTTCTGTATTCTTGGAAGCACATTCACACAAAATCATGCATTTCCCCTGGGATCCTTTAGTGAAAATCATGGTCTCTGCACATGTCTGGCATGTCATCAAGGTCTTTGAGTGACCAGCTGGCACTCCAAGCTAGCTGTGCTTCCAGGCAGAGCAGCATGGATTAGAAGCATGGGCGTTAAACTAATACTATAAAAATTTTTTTCAAGGAAGCCTGAAGTGTCATAAGATGATATATATTCCACTTGGACTGGCTAAATTATGCCTCTGAAAATGTATTTTTTCCTGCAGGATTTATTGTTTTGTTTTTATTTTGTTATTGCTGAGGTGGGGAAAAAATGAAGACATAGGAATATGTCTTATGACAATATTCTGGGAACCCATCACTTCTTTATGGGTACAGCACTTAGGCATATAACTTTTTCCTAAAGGAAGGTTCAAGTTGTATATTTTGATTTTATGTTTCTGCATCAAAAAGTTCCCTGAGCTAATGAACAGAAAAAATCTCATCAAATCATGTAAAAATTGCACCTAATTCATCAAATTATATCATGACCCACTTTGGGTTGGAGAAAACGCAATTAAAAGCTTAAGTACTAGGGAGAAAATGAATTTGTAGCTATAGAAACCAATAGTTCTTAATGATAGCCTTTTTGGTGGTGGTCTTTTAAAGATGCAACATGTTCAACCACCTAGGAAATTTAAACGTGCCAGCATAGTCCTTGGCTTTTCATGGCAATAATTTTGTTAATATCTGTAGACCCACCAAAAAGCCTTATTGAAAACACAATTAGCCTTTTAAAAAAAATCAATATCTAATGATTATTATTATTCTAAATGTAACTTATGGTCTTCCTTTTGGGGGCTAAGACAGTAGTTTAAAAATAAAATAAAGGTTTTGAGGGTCAAATATTTTTATAAACTATATTCCTATATCCATACACACATTCATTTACACCAGGGTGCCAAAAATGTGTGCATATGTCCAGAGATGTTATCTATGTATTATTTTTCAAAGTTGAATTACAGTAGCAATGTGTAGTATGATGTTTGCTCAAAATATGGCATTAATCAAATGAATGCTAGCATCACAATGCAACAGAAAGGACAGTCAAAGAAAATGGCAGAAGCATGGTTGTTGTTTGAGGAGTACAAGATCATTTTGAAGTGATATTTGAAACTTGAGAACACTGAGGAAGGACAATGACAATGGAGGTGTGAGTGTGTAATAGAACCTTCAACATGCCTAACAACTGAATGCATTCATGATAAGTTTGAGTTTCATGGAAGTGTGTGTGATGTGCACAAGGGGAGATCCAGGAGGACTTACACAGTAACAGGTCCTGCAGTAGTCTGCCATAATCAGAAGTACTGGAAACTGATGGTAACCACTTTGAGCACCTCTTGTAATTGCAGAAGTCAAATATGACTTGTATTCACCATTTGTTATTGGTATATATTTAATATTAAAGTTTTAGTATAGTTTTTCATTCTTACATTATATTTGTACATATTTATAGGGTACAAGTGAAAATTTATCACACATATAGAATGTACAGTGGTCAATTCACCTGAGTAATTATTATTTCTGTGTGTTGGGTACACTTCAGGACCTATCTTCTAGCTATGAAATGACATAATTCCATTATTTTTTTATGGCTGAGTACCATTTAATTATATATATATATGTGTGTGTGTGTGTATATAAAATCCATTTATTTGTTGATGGATACATAGTTTAATCCCATATTTTTGTTATTATGAAGAGCATTGCAGTACACATGCAAGTGTATTATCTCTTTGAAATATTGACATTTATATTAACTTTTTATTGATTTACTGGATACATACCCAGTAGTGGCATTGCTAGATAATATGGTAGTTCTATTTTTAGCATTTTCATACAATTTTTATAGTGACTGTACTAATTCATATTCTCACCAAAGGTGTATGAGAGTTCCCTTTTCTCCACATCTGCGTCAACACCTATTTGTTGTTTTTTTCTAGATAATAGCTATTCTAATTGGGGTAAGATAATATTTTATTATGGTTTTGATTTGCATTTTCCTGATGACTTGTGATGTTGAGCATTTTTTCATATGCCTGTTGGCCATATGGATGTCTTATTTTGGGCAATGTCTATTCATGTCCTTTGCCCACTTTGTAATAAGATTATTTGTGTATTTGTTTTTACTGTTGAGTTGAGTTTCTTGTATATTCTTAATATTAGTCTCCTGTTGGAGGAGTAGGTTGCAACCTCCATTCAGTAGACTGTCTCTTTACTTTGCTGATTATTTCTTTTGCTGTGCAGAAGCCGTTTATTTTAATACAGTCCTATTTGTCTATTCTTTGTTTTGTTCCTATACAGGTATTCTTTCCCAAGACCAGTCATGCTATGGCAGCCAAATTAGGGAGAATGTCTTTTTAAAAATATTACTCAGACAGTGCAGGAAAAGTAGAGAAATAAAATGAGTTTTCAAGTCAAAACAAAGGGTTTTATATGATCAAGTTATCTCATCTACTGTAATGTCCATATTAGCTGCACCCCGTCTGTCTCCTCAGCAATTTATCACCAGTGCCTTCTCACTGACTGAGGCTGGATGCTGGATTAATGTTCGCTAAGTATATAAATCAATAAAAATCTACTATTATACATCCTTCAGAGAAAGTACAGTGAGCAGTTTAAAAGGTCATCGAAACTATAATTCTTAAACTCAGCAATCAATTGGCATTAAGACAAGCACAGGATGGGTCAAGAACTAGTGTTCTTTCTTTTGTCATGAGGAATGGACAATTTTAGGCTTAGGTTGAAAGATAATCTCTGAATGCATAGTCTTGTTGTTACACATATTTTTTGTATTTCCAATAATTGGTTTGTTGGCATCCTTCCAGTTTGCTTGAGCCAAAATCCTTATAATGATGCATAATTCTTCTCTTAATCTCCTCACCTACATCTGATTTATAAACAAATTCTATTGGCTTCAATTTCTAAATATTTCTAGAATCTTGACACTGGATAGTCTGCTACCGCTCCAATCTTAGCAATCATTCTTTCTTTCCATGTTATTGCCAAGAGTCCTCTGATTTATCTCTCCTTGCTGCTCTCTCCTTGCTACTCTCCTCGCCATGCTTCAGTATCTTCTCACCTAATGACTACAGTAATTCATTTGAAAGGTAAAATAGATTGCACCAATGATATCATTCCACTCCCAGGTAGAGCCAAAATCATTCCATATGGCCTATGAGGCTTTCCTCGCCTTTGGACTTTTGCTCTCTTTCAAACTTCCTCTGCTATTCCCCACTTGCTCATTGTGATCCAGTTACCCTGGCTGCCATGATGGTCCACAGACGCTCCAGGCATGCTCACACTTCATACTTCCAGTTGTTGCTCAAATCTCACTTGTTCTTTGAGGGTTAATATACAAGTCTGATTCATATTCATTAGTGGAAAAATTATAACTCTTTTTATGACTTTATGACATAGCTCATATACCTGAATATGCCTAAAAATCAGCTGAAGTACTCTACCCTCAGAGTTTCTGATTCAGTAGGTCAGGGTTGGGTCAGAGAATCTGCAATTCTAGCAAGCTTCTGGGTGATGCTATTGTTGCTGCAATATGCTCTGAGAAGCCCTGCTCCATGATAATGGTTTTCAATCCTGGTTACACATAAAAATTATCTGATTTTTTAAAAATAAAAAATATATACTGACCATCAGGTACAAAATCTGCAAATTTATATTTAGTTAGTGGAGGGGCAGTGCATAGTCAATTTGATAATAATGTCTATCCACTAAAGAGAGACTATTCTATTCTTACATGAAGTTAGAGTTTTCATATGAAAGCAATTGAGCATGAAAATATTATTCTAGATGATAAGGTCTTGTATAGTGAAACAATGCATCATATCAGTTAATTGATCTTGTTTCCTTCCAGCATAATTTTTAGACTTTAATTTGAGGAAATAAGATAGGGCATTATCTTCTTCTTTTTAGTTTCTATCATTACTCTAACTTGGAATAGACAAGACTGGAAAGGATAAGACATACTGACAAATTCTGGTAAACTCCTTTAGAGTTTCAGTCATCTTTTGAGCAAATGTTGTTTGTATTTCTTTTTTGAACAATGACTACAACACATACCAGGAAAACCAGCATCTCAAGATTACAATTTTTCTGGGTTATACTGACATGCTCAAACATTTTACCTAAAATGAAACTGCTCTGTCCATGTGGCTGGGTCAGGCAGGGCTTTCAGAGTAAATGTAATGCTCACTTAGAACTAGCCCTCACCTAAGAATATGTAAGCCTCAGTATTCACCTCTCAGGGAGAGTTTTATCTGGAAAACTTCAGGATATGACAGAGGCTCTAATAAGGTGACTTTTCAATTAGGTAGAAATTTGAATTATTTTTTCTCAAGTTGTTCCTTGGCCCTTACGTAAATTTTTTCAACCATCTTCCAGGTATCATTTCTGCATACTAAGAAAAATTCAAAATAAGAGCTATGTGTAGTCTCAGAACTTTCTGTCACAGCTTTTCCATGGGGCAGTTAGTCCGATTAAAACAGTATTTATGGCCACGTTTCCTTCAAGTGTCTGACCCTTCTCTCCATTGAAAAGTAAGTGTACTGTTTTCTTTTCTACTTTCTAAATGAACTTTTTTCTAATCTAAAAAAAATACTCAGCATTTATTACATTACTAAGCAATATCATTCAAGTTGTTATTTTCCTAATGAAAAAATTATTCTCTAGGTTGACCAATCATCTATAAAATATATAATCATAAAAGGACATATACATAATATATATACATACATATATATACAAATATATATATCCCTCCATATACATACATACACACATGTGCGCGCGCGTGCACACACACACACACACACATATAAATAAATTCCTCCTTAAAGGAAATTTGCTTTTTAAGCTGGAAATTTCGTGTCTAAAACATCCTGAGGAAAGAGACAATGTTTTATTCATTTGATATTTCCATTCACCCTCCCAGTCTAGCATACCATGTGGCAAGTGCTGATTGAATATTGAATTGAATTAAATTCCTCCCATTCATCCTATATCTACTTACACAAAATATATCCTTCTGGTGTTTCTGTTCTTCTCATTGGAGACACATAGAATAAATGCAATCACATGAACATGAAAATTCTTCACATATTTTATGGCAGTTATTTTGTTCCTAACCTCTTAGTGTTGTTTACTCCAGACTAAACATCCCCAATTTCTCTCACCATTTTCATATGTTAGGGAATCAAAGTCCTCACCACCTCAGCATTTCAACACAGATCAGAGTTTCTTATGCTGAAATTCATGATCATGTAGGGAATCCATGAACTGGTTTTAAGGAATGTTGTAAACCATCTGAAATTATATGTAAAATCTTTTGTGTATGTAATTAAGCACATTTCACTAGGGAAATATCTATAGTTTCTCATACATTTCCAAATGAGAGATTGTCTGTGATTTCTCAAAGGTTAAAAATTGTTGAAGGAAAAGTTAAAGTTTCTCACTGTTAATCTTAAAATATTGTCCCAAAACTTGTACATAACATTGCGATACAACTTGAGAGAGCGCAAAGGATCTGGTATATATAGAAGCGCAAAGTCCTTTTTTTAAAATTAATGCAGATCAAGCTTTCAGGAACCTCTAACTAATCTGATATTCTGAGTGAACACTAAAGTTTTTTGTAAATAAAATCAGTAATGCTTTTACCATCATACACACTGACCCACCCACACACACAAACACACATACATTAGCAAGCTGGTTTCCACAGCTATGTTTATGAGTCTTTTACTGTGAAATCCATATTTTATATTTGTACCGGTCAAATATCGTCATGTCTGCTTGAGCTTATCATAGTCGTAAATCTTTTCTTGTATGTATTTCTTACATTCATTAACCTTTCTTGCTTCCAGTCATTTATAAATTTGATAACTGACTAGGTATGGTGACTCATGCTTCTAATCCCAGCACTTTAAAAGGCCAAGGTGGGAGGATTGCTTGAGGCCAGGAGTTTGAGACCAGCCTAGGCAACATAGCAAGACCTCGCAACTACCCCCAAATTTTTTAAAATAAAAGAAATTAGCCAGGTGTGGTGCTGCACAGCTTTAGTCCCATCTACTCAGGAGGCTGCGGCAGAAAGATCACCTGAACCCAGGAGTCTGAGTTTGTGGTGAGTCATGATTGTGCCACTGCACACCAGCCTGGACAACACAGTAAGACCCTGACTCAAAAACTACAAGTAAAAAGAAACTTTGATAACGATGACTTTTCTCTCATATTCTAAGTTGGTCATCAAAATATTGGCAGCACTATACCAGTTCTTAAGAGATTTACCTTCAAATTGCTCTGAATACATTAATCCATACTCCCTGGGGATTTATCAGTTGGGTACACTGCTGTGTTGTACAATGTACATCTCTTCAGTGTCTTTGAAGAGATATCATGAATAATTTTGATAACACCTGAATAAAATTAGAACAACTGCAGCAAAATGCAATTTACTAATCCTGCTACCACAGAAAATAAGGTTAGTTTGGGCAATACTCTACTTACCACACTATAATTAATCACTTAACATCCAGTTATGGCTCTTCCTTTTCTACATTTTAGCTGGTAATTCCGGAATGTCACCACTGTGAGATAATCTCTGAAAAACGATCATCGGTACAAAGCAATACATTAGTCCATAATAGCTACATGCTTGCAAGTGGGCATTATAAAATGGTCAAAGTTTCATGATCTTTTACAATTGATTATTAACATAAATTGGTTTTTAAAGCAAAAAATGAGTAACCCCTTCAGGCCCCTTCCCACTGTGGGAGCTTTTCTGTCATCTCAGTAAATTCTGCTTTCTAAAAAATAATAATAATAAATTAATTAAAGCAAGAATTTGCTCTAAGATACAGAAGCATGCATTTTAAGAAGAATGGAAAAAATTACCCACCTTGGTACAATAAGAGCATACTATGATTCTGTCAATGGCAGAGTGCAAATGCTTTCTATTAAAACACTGCCACATATAATGTCTATGTAATATAGAAATTTGGGGTTATTTATTTAAAAAGTACAAGTCAAAAGTTTGTAAATTTATTAGAAATAACCTTCTTTTTCTTGTCTAAATGATGCATAACTAGAATAAAATCTAATGGAGAGGAACGAAGCCCTTATTAATTAATCAAATAAAATATTTTAATTTATTTTAATATCACAGAAGATGAAACAATATTTATAAAATGTCAAGAACGATCATATATAATTTATAGATGCCTGATTAATTTTAATAAGATATAATTTGATATATTTTTTATGTTCACTAACAACTAATTTATTATAAATGTCAATTTTCTTCAGTTAAAAATGATATGATAGTAGTTTGAATTTCAAGGATTGATTCAAGTGAAATAAGAGTGAAGAAATGGTTCAATAAATAAGAAAAAATATGAAATAAAATGAAATACTTATCATTGAAAATGACTCTATTAACTTAAAAATATGATGCACTGAGAAAATTTTTCATCATTTTATAACTACAAAAGCCCACAAAAGAGTAAGATAAGATAATTCTGATTTTTTTCTAAGTTTTTAAAGTTTGTAAAACATGTTTACAATCAAAGCACATTTAATTGCTGTAGAAAGGAAAGCAAAAACTACCTCAGAATTACCTTGGTCTTTCATAGTGTATAATTTTATTTGCTAAGGTGCAAATCACAGATCAGAGTGAAAGGATTGTCATCCAGGTCCTTAGCAAAGGAGAGAGCTGGAGGTACTATGATAACAGGAAATAACCATGACAAGTTAATTATACAGAATATGCTTCACATATTTTTAGTTTGAGAAATTACTCAAACTGTTTGAAAAAACCATGACCATGTTTTTAGATAAAATAACACCCGTAGGGACACCCTTTTTAAATTATAGCCATCAATATGTGACTGACCGCTTGCATGTTCCCAAATGCATGAGTCCTGCCACCTGAAGAATGGCTACAATATCTCTATTTACATCAAATCTCTCTTCTCTTCCTATTCTTTTGTCCACAGCTGTCAGAGGTGATTTATGTTTATGTGTCATTGAATCCTGCTATTCCAACAAGAGTGGAAGGCAGTGGCTCTTGGTAGTTTTTGCCTTCTCAGCTTAGTGATGTATTCATGCGTGATAATTGAAATGTGGAGAATGAAGAGGTAGCATATCATGTTACTGCATAAAAGATGGGAATCTCCCACTTTTGATCTCACCACTGTTTCTATTTTGGAGATCAGAAATGGCAAAAGAGGTTATAGAGAGCATGCTTAAATAACCTGTGTTGTGAAAGCACGAGGCTTGGATGGCCTCTCACGTAACATGCTTGTATAAATAACTTGGGGTACACCTATCCAGTAGCATGCTACTTAGAAATAAAGAGTGAACTACTGTTACACTCAACAACATGGACAAATATCACAGAAATAAAAATGAGAAAATGAAGACTGGTACACAATGTACATTGTATAATTTTGTATATATGTGAGGTTCAAGAAATGGCAAAACTAAAATGTTGTGATAGGTTAGCGAGAATCATGGTTAACATGGGTATGCAGAGTGTTCTCTGAGATGGGGCAAGAGGGAAACTTTGGAAATGTCCTATATTTTAATCTGCCTGATTTTTACCTGGGTACATATAGCAGCTCCTTGAACTACACCTTACTTTACTATACTATAATGAAATGGTTTTAAAAAAAAAATTTAATGTGATAATACTGTAACATTGTAATATTTAATATAATTTAAATGTGAATAGTTAGCATAAATTGTTCAAGTTTCATTTTTGTTTTTTGGGGTGTTTTTTTGTTTGCTTGTTTTATGTTTTAGCTATTTACTCTAGTTACCTAGTTGTGTAGTTTAACTACCATCTGAGACATTTTGTATCTTATTTTTGATTCTTCCTTTATATCCCAAGTGTTGTCTGTCTCTTATTTTTCATTCCACTATTGATTTAAGCTAACTTTCATATTTTGTTGCCTGGGTACCTTTTCTTAAATGGGCTATGTCTTAATTTGCATTTAACTAAATTTTTACATCAGGGCAGTTTTAATAAATATTACACAATTTTGGGTTAAGCCTTCAGAAAGGAATTTTAAAGTTATTTCAAAGCCTTAATTTACAAACTATATTAATTTTTATGAAATACAACTCTGGCCTGTGCTTTTCTAGCATCTTTAAAAAAAATTGGAAAAAGCATGACCTAGAACTGAAAAATAGTCTATAATATGTCTTATATGTTAACATTAACAAGACAATTAATAGGAGCATGTTTGTTATATAAGTATTATTTTAAGAATACTGGTATTTAAAAATATATTTTATGGTAAATAATTTTTTTTAGGTTCGTAATCATTCATGAAGGGTAAAGATAATGAAACAAGAAATCAAGGAAATTCAAGTTTCTACTGAAGAACACTATCATCTGAAGTACATTCCCCCCCCATCTTATCACTTTTAGTTTCCACAGATTAAGACAGAAAATAAAAATGGAAGACAAGACCCAACAATATGCTGACTTTGCTGAAAGACCATGCTGACATTTTGGAGAGAAAAGTCACACTTCACCATTCCAGAATGAGTAATCATTTTTCTTTCCTTCCAAAAAGTATGTTTCCAAGAAGTTGTAGTGTTTTCTCAAATTAAAAAAAAATAGAATAAAGTCATAATTTTCATATACCACGCCAGTGATGCATGTGTATATTTTTTGATGAAGCCTAACTTCTCCAAGTGTCATGTAATTCCCATAAGTAATATACCAGTCATGATCATATTAAAATGGAACATCTGTACTTGACAAGTACATACTACCTTTTGAAAAAATAATTGCCCAAAGCACATTTCTTCTCATGTTCAAAATCTTGAGGATATATATTCAACCACCAAATTTCTTGTTCATAAAATTTGTGATGAAATAGAGAATGTAGGGAATTGGAAAGATAATTTGTTTTCTTATTATGAGTCTACATTAATGTTCCCATCTTAAAAAGGCAAAAGGAATTTTATGCATTTATGAGTATTTAAAGAAAGATGTCCTGGATTTGTGCTTAAAAATAAAGATATAGAAGAATTTCTATTTTAGTGATAAAACCGGATAGAGATTTACTATTTTTCTTCACAAATACAAGAATATGTGCATAACGCTGAATGTTTCCTAGCCATTAAGTCAAAATGATCATAAAACTTCTCCATAATTAAGTGTAATCTTGGGATATAATAATATAGAATTTAGTTTTTCACAAACATTGAAAGAAAAATCTTTGCATGATGCCCAATTATTCTAGTGTTGGAAAGTCAAGAAGCACATTAATGCTTCCAAAATATAAACATCCAAGAACTGAGATTGGTGAATCTGGAATTTTATGGAAATTGTTATAATCCCTTTTGAAGTGTGTCTCATTTATTTATTATATTGAACAGTGTATAACACTGTAATGCAATACATTCTTTAAACCATCTTCTCCCATTACAATATTTAGTCTGAAAATATTCCAGTATAAGTGAAAGAGATTTTTCCATAAGGTACTGGAAATATTTGTATTTTTATTGAATAACATCGTTGAGATATTTAGATTCTCTTAATCCTTTTTTCTTGATCTCTATTTACTAATTTTTTTTTTTTTTTTTTGAGTTGGCGTCTCACTCTGTCGCTCAGACTGGAGTTCAGTGGCCGCTTCCCGCCACCGCAGCCTCGACCTGCTGGGCTCCGGCGATCCTTCCGCCTCAGCCTTCCGAGTAGCCAGAACTACAGGCGTGCGCTACCACGCCCGGCTAATTTTTTTTTTTTTATTTATTGTAGAGATGAGGTTTCGCCTGCCCAGGCGGGTCTCGAACCCGCGGGCTCAGGCAATCCACTCACCTCAGCCTCCCAAGGCGTGGGATTTACTGGCTGAGCCACCGAGCCCGGCTATTCACTAATATTTTTAACGAGCTTTGTACCTAAGGGAAGATTTTAATGACCTATAAGCATTCAATCAGTTTTAATAGATTATCCTGGGGTGTCAGCATCTTCTGATTAAAAATACATATATTTAAAGAAAGGTAAAGACAGTTAGATTGTAAAAACTATTATTGCTTGGTTTTTTTTTCCCCTCTAATTTTAACACAAGCTCTTTAGGTTTAATTTGGAGAGGGATATCAGGATTTAAATGAGATTGAGAAAATCTCTCATTCTAAATAAAGTTAGAGCATTGGGTTTTTTATTTAATTTTATTTTTGAAATTTTAACCACCTTGTCAACATCAATAAACAGCTGTCTCTAATTATATATCTTAGAATATTTTTTCCAACCAAATAAGATATTATCAGTAATGTTATATATCTAAAACAGTTTTCTTTAAATGTTAAAAATAAAGATTAAAAACTCACAATATGATACTTTATTCTTTCTGAATTTTAAGTTTGTTAGAGTAATTTTTCTCACTTTACTGAAAAGAGACTTATTTACTTTGGCAGTCAAATTAGTTTTTTTGATGTATGTATGTACGTATTTATAGGTAGCCTAACCACTTCACCTTAAAAACTATTTCTATGAAAAAATATTTTTCATCTCTCAAATAGTCAACTTTTAAACAAATGTGTGCCTTATATCCTGGATTTAAGTGGGAGCTTATTATATGAAATAGTCTGTTAGTGGCATGCTGGTGTCATTATTAACAGTAATAGCAAGTTCTGAGCACCAATTTCTATCGCTAGTAAGCTTAATTATAGATGCTAGAAAGCAGCATAGAGGTAATCCATTCTAATAATTGCAAACACTTAAAAAACAGATCTCTGGGTCAATTTTTATCTTAAAAACAGCAACAAGAACAACACTATATCTGGTATATAAATACGTAATAGCAGTAGTCACCTGTTGAAAGTGGGTAGGGGATCGGGAGATGCACATCAGCTCAATACAATCCCTAGGGGTCTCTGAGGCATATCCACTGAAGGTTGGATTTGAAAAGTCAGATCTAGTTAATCCAATTCATTTAAAGTTATGAAACAGATTCACAAAAGAAAACAGACTTGCAGAAGTCAACATACAAGTCAGTGGAAATAAAGATGAGTCTGGTCTAATGAATTGTTAAGTTCTCTTGCCTTAGATGGGGCTGATTTATGCACTATTTAAGCTGTTAGGGCATAAAATGAAACTTAGATGTGGATTATTTATGTCTAATATGTAAGCCCTTCTCCATGTTCTTTTCCTACAAAATAATTAAAAATCAACTACAGGTAGATTTTAATGTGTAAAATAACTGGCCACACTAAAGGTGCTATTAAAAATTCGCTGTTTAAGTCTTAAATCGCTTTCATAGCTTTCTCATTTAAAAAATCAAGAAATTATTTTTAATGATTCCCATCACTGTAAGGAGTCATTTTTGAAAAATTTACCTTCTGAAACAAACGAATGCCATTTTTGTGTTGCCTGTAAAACAGAAGTATTCCAAGATTTCAAGGCTTAGTGTTTAATTGGTTGTTGGGTGGAGGTGAAAAGGGAGCAACAGATCACAAACTTTCTGTTGTTATGTATTTTTTTTCTATTAAAAATCCATTCTTTTTTTGTGTGTGTCAGTGTCTCACTGTGTCTCCCAGGCTGGGGCACAGTGGCAAAATTATTGCTCACTACATCCTTGACCTCCCAGGCTCAGGTGATCCTCCCACCTCAGCCTCCTGAGTAGTTGGAACAACACGCATGTGACACCATACCTATGTAGTTTTTTGATTATTTGTAGAGACAACGTCTCCGTATGTTGCCTAGGTCAGTCTGTAACTCCTAGGTCCAAGTGATCCTCCCACCTTGGCCTCCCGAAGAGCTGGGATTATAGGCGAGATCCATCATTCGCCGCCGTTTTTCCTGTTTTTCAAGGTTGGAAGTATTCCCAGATGGCTTGCTTGCTTCCATTGGGGGCATGAGTCACATCTTTTAGATTTATTGAAATGAAAGGTATGAAAAGTCATCAGAATTTTTCTTTATTCTAGTGTAGCAGTGGCTATGACAAATGTCTCACTTGGCATTTTTTTTCAGTCTTCAGTTTTCTCAATCTTCAGTTTCTCAGTATGTACTCTAGTTGCTAAGCAAAGCATACTTGCTTTTAACATAGCCAACAAGCAACGTCTCAAAAATATCTTTTTAAAAATTAAGTTTTCAAAAACTCTATATTGATACTGCCAGCTCTTTAAACTTCAAGCCATTCATATCAGTAATACCTTATGTTCTAGCGCACTTGGTGAGTTATTATGTATAGACAGAAGTGAATTTTCTGAGTGTCTGATGTCATAATTATCAAGGTAAGCCAATTACCCTTGCTTAGTTCATAATATCATTAAGCTATTATATATTCACAATGAACTACCAGAGGGAATATTATGACTTTAAAAGAATAATACTTAAACTGTGTATTAATAACATGTTATTTTTAGCAGACACATTCTTACCAGATATAGGGATATAACAAAATTATCAATATTTTTATTTTTTCTTCTTACCTCAATAGTTCTGGGGGTACAAATAGTATTTTTGGCATACAGATGTATTAGATGGCGGCAAAAATGTCTGGGCTTTAAAAAATTATCAATATTTTCAAAGTGATCTTCTAAGGTACTTTTCAAACATGAGTAATTTAAAAATTCCTTTGAAAAGAAAAATGACTTCTAGTTTTTATATTTGTATTTAATATTTTATTTAATGTTTATCCTCTATGCATATAAGCTATATGTGTATAGCATACAGCTGTAACTTTGACACATCTTCAAGAAAACTACAAAACCAAAAATGTAAAATTAAATTAAAATTTTGAAAAATTCCTTCACTGAACATAGCAAAGACTTTTGAGTTGATATGCTAACATCATATCTGTTTTATGGAGATTTAATAACGCCTTTTCCTTTTTCTGAGTTTTTCAAATCTTTGGTTGGTTGACATAGATTAATATTCACTTCATGTGATGCATAATTTACATATGAAATTCTACACCTCTTCATTTCTGATTATACCATAATGATTAAAACATCACAGCCCTACAATGTAGCACCAAAGGATTATACAGATAAATGAACACATGTTATAACAGTTCATGGGAAGTGCAGAGTCAAGAAGATATCTTCTTTGGAATATGCTTAAATTAGTCTTTTTTAAGGTTATCTTTGTTATTGATGACACAGAATTGAAAAACTAATTTAGAAAACCTAAGATCCAAAGAATATATCTAGCCTTTCCTAGGGTTTGACACTGTCTGGTTCAATCTTGCTGGAATCTTGAATCTGTATGATTTTTTTACTAACTTTGTCATGATATAATTTACATCCACCAAACTGTACTTCACTATGATGACTATACCTGAGACACCACCACCACAATCAAGATACAAAACATTTCCACCAAGTCTGAAAGTTTCCTCATGCCCCTTGGCAGCCTGTCCTTGCTTCCACAGCAGGTCCTAGACAATTGTTGTCTGCTTTCTATCACTATGGACCGGCTTGCATTTTCTAGACACTCATATAAGAAGAAACATTCAGGAAACACTATTTTGTGCCTGACTTTATTCACTAAGAATGATAATTTTGAGATTCATCTATGTTGTGTGTATCATTAGTTTGTTCCTTCCTCTTTGCCACATACTTTGAATCCCTATAATTTGATCTCTGCAGTATATCTAATAACTAGAGCTGAAGACTCTCTACTTTTTAAACATTTTGAGTATCTCTATTTTTGTCAGACGATTCTTTGTCAGATGACCTGAAGACACCATTCTCAAGCTATTAAAAATGGCTACTAATTGCTGCGTTTACAGACAGAGGAACACAGAAACCTTTCATTTTAATCTTGCTAAGTCACCAGATGGCATAGGAGAATTTTTTCATATATGAATTCTTTCCTTAAAGATGCATTTTCTTTTTGATAGGTTCCTTACCCAGAATTTACACTAGGATCAGAATGGTGGACAGTTTCTCTTTCAGTTTAAAAAAAAATCAAAACTTTTATCAGAAATATTTTTGATCAGTTAAGGTCTCCAATGGTGAAATTATTCTCAAATGAATATACACACACATATACAGACATTTATTTCAAATTAGAGATTAAAACCCTAGTCTCATTATACATATAAAACCAAGAAATATTATATATATAATATTTTATGGTTATTCAGGACTGTATAAATGACTATAAAACCTGAAACTGTGTCAAATAATTTTAATAATAGGTTTTTTAAATTATGATTTTCCATTATCTATACAATGTTTTGTCAAAGGCCAAATGTGGTAGCTCATGCCTGTAATCCCAACCTTTTAAGAGTTGAAGGCAAGAGGATTGCTTGAGGCCAGGAGTTCAAGACTAGCCTGGCTAATATAGCAAGACTCAGTCTCTACAAAAGTATTTTAAAAGTTAGCAGGATGTGATGATAAACACCAATAGGACTAGCTACTTGGAAGACTGAGGCAGGATGATTGCTTGAATCTAGGAGTTCAAGGCTGCAGTGAACTGTGGTCACACCACTGCACTCTATCCTGTTTGACAGAGCAAGACCTTGTCTCTCAAGAAAACAAAACAAACACTTTAGTTGAAACATTCAAAGCTCTCTTACTGTCAGAGTGGGTAATTTATAAAGTGGAAATTTTATTTCTCATAGTCTAGTTACTGGGAAGTCCAAGATTAAGGTATAAGAAGGTTTGTGTCTAGTGAAGATTACTTTCTATGCTTCCAAGATGTTGCCGTGTTGTGTCCCCACATGGCAAAAGACAGAAAGGTAAAAAGGACCAGATGCTGTGAGAAGCCTATTTACAAGTGTCTAAATATCATTCATGAGAGAGGAGGCTTCATGACCTAACTGCTTCCTAAAGGCAAAAAACTAGTGAAGGGCACTTTGAACAGTGTTTATCTTGTTCTTTTCATTGTACAACTAACTATACAAAACAAGCACTTTTTCTATGCCTTGGTGAATTGTCATATTTATTGCTAAGTTCGTATCGGCTCCTAGTATTTTAGTCTTTGTTCTTTCAGTGCTATAAAATATCTTTGGGAGTTCCTTCATTGTGGAGTATTTTACTCACATCACTTCCTCTGAGACATCTTCAACTTATTGGTCACAACCACTATCTTCATTTATTTCAGTACGTTCCACTGCCTGTATATTTGAGGTCTTGCAAATGACACTGGGGTCAACATTACTGTGATCATCTATTTCTTCAGAAAACCATTTATATTTGATTTGAATTTCACTTGGAGCAGTATCACTTTTAGTTTCTTTGCTGCACATTTATCTTTGTTGGCCCATTCCCTCCCTCAAAGATCAAGTTTTGTAAAATAACATGTGGTTTATCATTGGGAGACAAGAAGGTGACTACTATGTGACCATTCTGGATAGATTTAGAAGAAGGGACATGATAGTTCAGTCATCATAATGGGCATCTGTTATTTTTGCAGTGATGTGTAGATTAAGAAACTAGTAGTAAAGTTTGTACCTTATACATTTATTTGCAATTAATGTTTTGTGGTAACTGAAGTTCAAGTTGTATTTCTGGGGACTGATATTATCTAACTAAATTATGATAACTAAATTCCGTGAATATTAAAACTGAACAAAAACAAGCGCTGTTTCTGTGTGTATGTTAAATTTTGCCTATAGCTATGTAATAATGAAAATTAGGACTTAGAATCTTTCTGCATCTGGTAAATAATTTAGTACCGGACAGTTACTTAAATTAAAATACATATCTACTTATGCCAAGGCAATGTTTGTTGAATAGAGTTAGTTTGCATATTTTTATTTAAGATTAAGTATGTAGTCTTCAGCATATTCTTGGTATATATGGTATTTGAAAAAATTCAAAATTGAATTTGTCCTATACAGATTTAAGTAAAACCTCCTCAAGCTCTAGTTTAATAAAATCCACATGATAAAATGCAGAATAAAGCACTCACTTTGCTAGGCTTATAACGTACTTTTGCAGTCCATTTTGATGTTTCTCTGCTTTTTAACATTCATTGAGAAATTTGATACTTTAGATTTCATGAATCAGTGAAGAGGTGAGTGCTGGTATGCAGGGAGTAATCAACAAACAACTATGTTTGCTTTGTTAAAATTTAAGTTAGTTCTAAATTTTAGCTCAGTTTCTCTCAAAGAGAGTCTATTATCTCTCTTTGCTTTTGTTTTTAAAAATGAATGTAAAATCTATTTATTTTCTATTAGTTGCCAGCATAGAACTATAAAGTGAAATAGCTCAATAAGCAGTTTTCACTCATTAATGGATTTGTAAAAATTTCTATATAAAACAACTTTCCAAATTATGCCCTTTTTAAATTTCTTACTATATCACATGGAAAATGGAAGCTAAGCATTAATTTAATTCCAGAATTCTTAGTTTGGCAAGAATAGCAAAGAAGTTAGTAAATTCCAAAGCTTTAATATTAAGTTACAAAAATCTATAAATTCACCACCAATAAAACTTATTTTTTTTGTATGTGGTTTAAGAAGCATTCATTTTCTCCTTTTTTTCTAACTTTCTCTTTTTTCTTTCTTCTTTGCATAGCACAGAACTCTGTAAAATGTGAGGGTGATGAATGGATAAAGTAGAAAGCCTCAGGGCCAAACAGGAAAGTACATTTCTGAATGAGTGTTCATATAATACTTTTTAATGCAATTCAAACTCTGAATCTGTCTGGAGGACTCTGTCTCCATAGCCAGTCAGGGTTACACAACTTTGTTATGAGCATTTGCATGGTAATACTCAAGAGCAGGGAAATTGAGAATTTACTAATAACCAGGACAAGTCTCTATTCTGAAATCACTGACTTTCTAGTCAGCAATAATTCATGATGAAATGTTTTGGATAAAAATTTTATTTCTGTATTGAAAGGCAACAAACATTACACCCTTTCTTTTAAAATTAGACTATCATATAAGTTCACTGCATATTAGAATGCAGAATTATTTATGACTCTGACTTTCCATTCTTTGTATGTAGTTCACTTCCTGCTCTTTAAATTCTGGTACACAAAATGTAGATTTTTAAAAAAATAATAGAATGTATATATCTAGTTCTGCTTGTGAAAAATAGCACCCCTCTCAGTTCAGTTTTAAATTGAAAGCACATAAAAAATAGAAGATGCAAACCCTCAATATCATTGAGATGCAATCTTTAACTTTAAATGTATTTTAAAACAGATTCCAACCATTTCTACTTTTAATGGATGCCACTTTTCTTCACAGGGAATCACAGTATAAAATGAATAGTTTCTTTATATTCAAATAACAGCATTCCTTAATGAAAGGCAATAAATAGATGAATCAGAAGATTTTTTTTCAAAAAACAAAGTTCTCATTCTTGCAATGCCTTTTGCTTTATATTCTATTTTCAAGTTTTGCAGACACTTCTGGGCTACTATTGTTTTTAACCTATGTCTACATTTAACCTTAAAGAGGTACCTTGACTTGAGGCTAGTATAACTTTTAAAGTCTAGACACTCTCTGCCAGATCAGCTGGAGCCCCGAGTTCCCACTGTGGAGAGAGAGGATCCGGGAGAGCCAGGGAGGAGGCCCATACACAGTGAAGAAATGCCGACAGTGGCCATTTTCTCTGTCCCTGGACCAGGCAGAGACCTACAATGCCATGTCCAATTCTGCCCAGCTCTGCCCAACCTCCAACTTGGGACTTAAGGGAGTGAATCCATACCCCCACTCCATGGACAGATGGGTTCCAGGGTGCCCATGGACCTGCTGGTGGATACTGGGATCTGCAGATAGATTTTGAATCACAGATCCCTCCTCAATTAAATCTCAAAACTGCAAAAAGTACAGCCCCCAAACCACAGTCTAGCTTCAGAATTGAACAAAGCCAGAGGAACCATGTAAGGAAGAATGGGAGACTGAGCAAACACAAGTAAAAACAACCCCGCCATTCCTGAACATCAGAATTAAAGAAGAGGGGGAAAAAGTGGGGGAGAGGAAATTCTACACAAATGAAGAAAAAACCAAAAGAAGAATATGGGTCGTACACAGACCCCTGGAAGGTCAGACACTGAGAAAACAAACTTCAGAATGCAAACAATGAAAAGCCCCCAGAATGACTGGTCATATACTACAAACCCAGATATCAAGACATTAATAGAGAGAAAAAAAAAAGAAGTGAAGACAAATAAGGAGTAAATAGAAAAGAGTTGATAACTGATATAACAGTAGTAAAGAATACTGTGGATGAAATAAATAACAAACCAATAATCATGGAAAGCAGAATCAGCCAAGTGGAAGAAAGAATCTCAGAACTTGAGGACCAAATATAGAACTAACCCAAACCGTCAAAAACATAGACAAGAAGCAAAAAAAGACAGGACAAAACCTTCAAGAGATGAACAATTATTTCAAGAGGCCAAACCTAACAGTAATTGGACTTCTTGAGTCAGAAAGAGAGACAGAGACCACCTTGGAATAAACATTCCATGAAATTATTGAAATTATTCAAGAAAACTTTCCTCATCTCATCGGTGATGCAAAAATTCAAACACAAGAGATTCAAGAACCTCTGCAAGACAAAAAATGAGAAGACCAAGTTCCAGACACATAAAAATTCACCAAAACAAAGTAGGTATAAAAGAAAAAACCCTAAAGGCAGCAAGAGAAAAAGGTCAGACTATCAACTGGGGAAGACCAATTAGAACAGCAGCAGATTTATCTACAGAAATACTTCAGGCTAGGAGAGCTTGGAGCCCAATCTTCAAAGTTCTCAAAGATAAACATTTTAAAGCAGGAATAACCTACCCAGCTGAGCTAAGCTTCTTCAGTGAGGGAGAATTAAAATCTTTCCCAGACATTCAATCCCTAAGAACTTACATTGCCTCTAGAACAGCTCTACAAGAAACACTTAAGAAAGTATTAAACATAGAAGAAAGGGAAAAAAGAAAGACAACATTCTTCACAAGAGTGCTGGAAAAAGATTGAAAACGAACATGAATCAACCCCCAAATCAAAAGAAAGACAACAAAAAAAAGGAACAACAGCTCTACCAGAACCTCATGACTGGGATAAACTTTCACACTTCAATAATTAGCCTGAATGTGAATAGACTAAATGCACCACTGAAAAGACATAGAATGGCAAAATGGATAAGATATCATTAGGCAAAAATATATTGTCTCCAAGAC
Source organism: Tarsius wallacei (assembly GCA_963574415.1). Taxonomy (NCBI): domain Eukaryota; kingdom Metazoa; phylum Chordata; class Mammalia; order Primates; family Tarsiidae; genus Tarsius; species Tarsius wallacei. The sequence continues at coordinate 2,424 of CAUYQG010139027.1, read as the reverse complement.
ACTCATCTCACCAGAAAGGACACTCACAGACTCAAAGTAAAAAGATGGGAAGCAAAATTTCAGGCAAACGGAACATAAAAGAAAGCAGGAGTTGTAATCTTAATATCAAACAAAAGCTACCAAAAATTTTAAAAGATACAGAAGGTCACTATATAATGACAAAAGGTTCAATCCATCAACATGAAATATCCATCCTAAACATATATGCTCCCAACATAGGCGCACCAACTTTTATAAAGCAGCTTCTAGGCAAACTAAAAAAAGATATTGATTCTAACACTATCATAGCTGGGAACTTTAATACCCCACTCCCAACCCTATACAGATCATCAGGACAAAAAATCAGCAAGGATATCCAGAACTTCATGTGACTCTTGACAAAATGGACTTCATTGATACCTACGCTCCACCCAATGACCATACAATATACATTCTACTCATAAGTGCATGGAACATACTCCAAGATCAACCACATCCTTGGCTATAAATCAAACATAAACAAATTTCATAAAATTGAATTTTTGCCATGCATCTTGTCAGACCACACTGGAATAAAAATAAATAACAACACCAGCAAAGTTCCTCCCAAGCCCACAAAGACATGGACACTAAACATCACGATGCTAAGCAACTCCTGGGTCAACATGGAAATCAAAACAGAGATTAAAAAATACCTGGAAACAAATGAAAATGAAGAAACATCTTACCAAAATCTCTGGGATGCCATGAAAGCATTAGCATGAGGGGAATTCATATCTCTACAAATGCACACGAATAAAATAGAAAGATCACAAGTTAACAGCCTAACAAGTCACCTAAGGAAGCTAGAAAAGCAAGACCATCAAAACCCTAACTTCAGCAGAAGGATCCGGATGACTAAAATAAAAGCCCAAATCGGGACAAAGAAAACAAAAAGATAATACAAAAAAATCAATGAAACAAAAACTGGTTATTTGAAAGGATAAACAAGATTGATGGTCCCCTAGCTAGACTGACCAAGAAAAAGCCCAAATAAATACAATCAGAAACACAAAACATGAAGTCATATCTGACCCTGAAGAAATACAAATATTATCAGAGGCTACTATGTGCACTTGTATGGAAACAAACTTGAAAGCCTAAAGAAAATGGAGGACTTCCTGACATCAACAACCTCCCCATGTTGAAGCAAGAAGAAATCGAGACCCTAAAAGACCAATACCAATCCAGGAAATTGATTATGTCATAAGAAATCTACCTACCAAAAAAAAGCCCTGGACCAGATGACTTTCCAGCAGAATTCTATAAAACATACAAAGAGGAACTAATACTAATCCTATTGAAAGTATTCCAGGCAATTGAGAAAGATGGAACTCTCCCTAAATCATTCATGAAGCTAACATCACAATGATAGCCAAGCCAGGTAAAGACCCAACAAAGAAAAAGAATTATAGGCCAACATCTATGATGAACACAGATGCTAAAATTCTCAACAAGATCTCAGCAAACCAGATTCAATAACACATCTCTGGTTAGGAAGATGCCAATGTATTTCTTTTTTGTGTACGTGGCTATTATGAATGGAATTGTGCTTTTTATTTGGGTTTCTGTTCATTTATTATTGTCATATAGAAATGTGATTGTCTCTTTCACATTGATTTTATATGCTGAGACTTTTTAAAAGTCCTTTATCAATGCAAGGAGGCTTTTGACAGATACTCTTGGGTTTTCAAGGTATAGAATCATGTCATCTGCAAAAGGAGATAACTTGACTTCTTCTTTCCCTATTTGGATACCCCTGATCACCTTCTCCTCTCTGATTGCTCTAGCTAGGACTTCCAAAACTATGTTGAACGGGGGTTGAGGGGTGGGTGGGTGAGAGTGGGCATCCGTGTCTTGTTCCAATTCTCAGGGGAAATGGTTCCAATTTCTGTTTGTTTAGCAGTATGTTGGCTGTGGATTTCTCGTAGATGGCTCTTACTATTTTGATGTATGTTCCATCTATGCCTAGACGTTCGAGGATTTCTATCAAGAAGGGGTGCTGGATTTTATCAAAACCTATTTCTGCATCTAATGTTATAATCTCGTGGTTTTTGTTTTTACATCTGTTGATGTATTTTATTATGTTTATGGTCTTACGAATGTTAAACCAGCCCTGAATCCTGAGAATGAAGCCTACTTGGTCATGGCGGATGATTTTTGAGATGTGTTATTGACTCTGGTTTGCTGAGATCTTGTTGAGAATTCTAGCATCTGTGTTCATCATAGATGTTGGCCTATAATTCTTTTTCTTTGTTGGGTCTTTACCTGGAAACAAATGAAAATGAAGAAACATCTTACCAAAATCTCTGGGATGCCTTGAAAGCTGTAATAAGAGGGGAACTTATATCACTACAAGCCCACATGAAGAAGATGGAAGGATCACAAATCAACAGCCTAACAAGC
>CAUYQG010139026.1:0-37294 GCA_963574415.1 Tarsius wallacei | reverse complement strand
CTCAGAGTGGTGTGGGCAAGTGCCCTTGTAAATCACCCATCATGAAATGGGCAAATGTGTTGAAAAAAATCTAAAGAAATTTTTTTTACTGAAGCCAAACACAGCCTTTCATAATAACATTAGCTGGTACACTGATGCCAATAGGTTCCTAGAATACTTACTTAGCGGAGAAAGCCTGTACTGCATGGACCTGCCCTCCAAAAAATAATTCCATTTTTTGGGTCCCCCTTCATATACTATGAAAGAGTGTAATAAATGCCAAGATGAAAAATAAAACAAATTTAGAAAAGAGCTGGGATTTTAAATAGGATTGGCAGGAAAAGGCCTCAGTTAGAAGGTGACATTAAGTAAAGACCCAAAGGAGATGAGGAGGGAGGCAAGTGGTTAAGTGGGATAAAGGTGTTTCAGGCAGAGGTTACAGCAAGTGCAAAGGCCCTGAGGCAGAATCGTGCCTGGTATATTTACATAGTAAAAAGGGCTAGTAGTAGATGCAATCTGTGTGATCAGGAGTTCACAGAGGGCTAAGTCATGTTGTTGCCTGACTTTGACTCCGAGTAAGAAGGGAAACCTTTGGGGAACTTGGAGCAGGGGACTTAAATGTTCTCTCCTACATTATAATAGGATCACTCTGACTGCTGAGTTGGGAATAGATTTAATGGAAAAAGAGAAGGTGGAAGCAGAAATATCAGTCAGAAATATCAGTAACCCAGGCAAGACATGATGATGGCTTAGATCAGGGTGGTGGCTGTGGTGAAAAGTGGTCAGATTCAGGACATGTGTATTTTGAAGGCAGAGTCAATAGGATTTGCTGATGGATTGAATGTGGGGAGTGGGAAAAAAGAATCAAGGGTGTCTTTGAAGGGTTTTGGTCTGAGCAACTAAAAGAATGGGTTTGTCATTTTTTTAAGATAGTGATAGAAGCAGGCTTGGTGGGGGAAGGGAGTAGATTAGGAACTTAGTTTGGGGCATGTGAAGTTTGAGATGCCTGTTAGAAACCTAGGTCAGATATGTGAGTCTGGAGTTCAGGAGCAGGTTGGGGCTGGATATATACATTTGGAGGCATCAAACGTGCCCCACCTTTGTTATGTGACTTGGCTGCATTGGGCAGGCCGCTGTGAGCTCAGCCTCATCTCAAGTGCATACTGCATGTCTTTTCCCTTTCTCCTGACTGGCCTTCTCTGGAGCTCACTGTAGCTTAGATGTGCAAGGGAGTTAATGCTGCCGATTAAGCCCACTCCAAGGGGAGATGAAACCACCAGGTAAATGCTTCAGCAACATGGGGGCTGGGTAGCTCTGTACATTTCTCAGGAGGCCCAGCAGAATTGAGCCCTGGTTGCCTATAGTTGTGACCCTGAAAACGCACTTTTATGTTGGCTTTTTCCCATCCCCTTCTTCTCCCCACCCCCTCACTCCTGATTAATGGGATCCCTTTCTAAATAAACTCTCTGTTCCAGAGTCTTTTTCTCAGGCTCTGATTTCAGATGAACCCAAATCAAGACAACTTGTGGAAGGCATTTAAAGCAATGAAACTTCGATGAGATCTCCCAGAGAATGTGGCACAGAAAAAGAAGATGTCTAGGAACTCAGCCATGGGGCATTCCAGCATTTAGAACAATAATCCTCAGCCTCAGAGAACATCAGCATCACCTAAGGGCAATTTAATAGCCCACCCATGCCTGGGGTCCTCCCCAATGAGTTAAATCTGGATCATTGAGAGTGGGCTCTGGCATCACTATCTTTTAAAAGCTTCCTGGGTAATTCTAATACACAGCCAGGATTGAGGACCAGTGGGTTCATGGTGAGGAGATGCAGATCAGCAAAGACAAAGACTATGGAGTGGCCAGAAAAGTAGAAGGAGGTGCCTGGAATCCAACAGAAGAAAGAATTCTAAGGAAGAAGGGATGATAATTGTGTCAATGCTGTTATTGGGCCAACTTAGATAAGCCCAAGATTCACTAATAGATTTAACCACATGGACATCATTAGTGACCCCAATAAAACCAGTTTTGGTGGGGCAGTGAGCAGAAAAGCCTCACTGGAATGGGTTCAGGAAAGAATGGAAATGGAAGATTGGAGGTGAAGTCAGTTAACATTGACAATTCTTTCAGAGTATGGTGGTAAAAGGGAGTAGAGAAATGGGACCCAGAGAGGGTTCTTATGTTAGCAGGTCTATATGTTGATGGCGATGGAATAACCCAGTGAAAAGGAAAATTCAGAAGAGAAGAAGGAGGATTGCTGGAGTCTAGACCTTGAGTAAGAGTCAGTGTATGGAGGGGCCGGTCTGTAAGGGGTTTGAGCAATTTGTTCATGACAACAGGAGAAAAGGCAGAGTGTTTGAATTCATGGCAGGTAGGAAGGTAGATGTGGAGGTTTGCTTCTGGTAGCTCCTAGGAAGCTCTAAGGACACTCATGCAGAGTGTCAAGGGCTCACCTGCAGTTGGTACCCTTTGCACATTCTGTCCTTACTTCTTTCCTAAACTTGCAGGTAGATGGAACAGCTTTTCACATTGCAACCACAGCTGTTCACGTGGACTTACATTCTTCTACTATGCTCTAGACCAGGGGTCCCTAACCCCTGGGCCAAGGACCAGTAATGCTCTGTGGCCTGTTAGGAACCAGGTCGCACAGAGGAGGTGAGAAGCAGTAGGTGAATGGAGCTGTACCTCCTGTCAAATCAGCTCTTAGGAGCTGAACTTATTGTGAACTGTGCATGGGAGGGATGTAGGTTGCCCGCTTTTTATGCGAATCTAATCCCTGATGATACCCCCTCTTCCACGCCCCTGTTTGTGGAAAAATTGTCTTCTACAAAACCTGTCCCTGATGCCCAAAAGGTTGGGGACTGCTGCTCTAGACACATCTGTGAGCACATTTCAAGGTAAATGTAAACAAAAATAAATGCCCACAAGAAAATTTCACTGCCCAGAATATAACAAATGTGACTTCCAAGACAACCCTGAACATTTTCTGAAATCTTGTCAAAAACCACATGAGGGCACTATTCCTTTACAACTACAGTACTGTTTAGACAATTTTGATGATTGAAACAATAGTGTCTTTGAAGTTCAATTTCCTGAGGTTTATTTTTCTTTGAATGAGAAGCTTTTGTGTCACAATAACAAAATATTTTCTGCACCTCACAGAACATTTGAAATATTCAGACTCCCAGATTTTTGACTTAATCTGGCCCTTGAGCAAATCATTCTTTTACATCTACAATCTTTTCCTTTGCACTTAAGGCACAATGCATATTTTTCTAACTTCTTTCTTATAATACAGGCTGCGGGCTAGCAACAAGTCCTTTTGCTCATATCTGGAATAGGGTGGATTGGAGTAGACAAATCAAGAGAATTTGGAGAAAATGGCCTTGTCTTTCTCGGTTTCCATTCTACCATTCCCCAGCTCTCAGCTCTGACACTATCACTGTTGTACTATTTACAATGTAAAAGAGAAAATTAAGTCTTTTGAACAATTTCCTGTTTTCAGTAAAGGCATCAGATGTTATTTATACAAACTATAGTAGAAATTTTGGAGGTAGAATAGGATTGGGAGAAACAGAATTTGCTTACTGGTCTAGCAATGTAGAAGCTAATGGTTGCAAATAATTTAGCAAAAATGACAAATGAGTGAAAATTAATACTGGACTTCAGATTTCTGGTTTTGCAGTTTTTGAATGAGTGATGCCTACCATATTGTTGCAAACACTGACAGGTAACTAAGGGAGTAGCACCCTTCAATTATATAATAATTTTTTTGTGGAGAGATACAGTGATGCCTGTCATAGCTAGTATGCTGTATTAGTAAGCAGTATTCCAGGCAAGTATTTCTTACCTCCATATTTCACAGTTCAAAGCCAAAATAATATGTAATCTTTCAATGCCATTTTTGGGACTATCCAATAGAAAAAATTACAGTGTTATCTCTGTAAAGGCTGTAGAGGCTACTTAAATAGAAAAGAAACAGATAAACTAGAATGGTCAAAGGTAGCTATCATCAGCTAAATAATTATAAAATCAGTGTCTACATATATTCATTTTTTAACAACTTAGTGTTGTTTTCAATTAACCTTAAACTGGTAAACAGTTGGTTCTTAAACAAGTTAGGGTGCTCCTGACATTTTATGTACTCCTATTATGATCTATTCACTGTGCGTCTTCATCTTAAATATCTGTTGTCACCATGGTAAACAATGTCCGCCTTTAGGACACAGTTCTAATTTATCTGTGCTTTTAGAAGTTCTCTTTTTGATGTTAGGTTAACATAAATGCTTTCAATTTTGGGGTTGTACCCATAAGTTGTTGTTGTTTTTATATACTGCTTTGGTGGAGGAAAGCTATTTAAAAGTTAAGCCCAGAAATTAATAATAAATGCTAGTATTGTATCCCTCCCACCCCTGGTGGCCTTTATTCAGCACCCATTCTCTTTTCATAAGTTTTGTCTAAACTTATTTCAGTTTTGCTTTTCTTGAATCTCCTCAGTTTTTTCAAGTGCAAACACTGTCAAGAAGTAGAAACTCAAAAACCTCAAAACCATCCCCAAATTACTTTGCCTTGATCACTGGGTTCTAATGACTATAGTTGGGAGTCCTGTACACGATATTCTAGGGGAGTTGTAGCAACAACATCATAGATGATGGGGGAACTATGGGTCCCAATGGAACATTATGCTTTTTAACAGTCTTTGGCTTCATGTTATTTCATTAAGGAAAAATACCGAAAGCCTAAGTATAGGAGATAAACATGTGACTTTGCATAGGAGACTGAAACAAATATAGAGATCAGATCATTAAAAGAAAGTCTATACTTTCATATATACAAGGCAAGCACATTTGAAAAAGTGGAGATCTATGGCATGTTGGCTTCTCTTTGAAAAGGAATATTGTACTTCTTGTCCAACCTTAATAAAACCAGGAGGTTTTAGAAAAGTTACAGCAAGAGCTTATTCTTTTTTTTTTTTTTTTTTGGAGTCAGGGTCTTACTTTGTTACCCAGGCTGGAGCACAGTGGCATGCTCATGGCTACCCCAGCATCAACTTGCTGGGCTCAGGTGATCTTTCCACCTCAGCCTTCCAAGCCTGTAGCTTGGAACTACAGGCACGCACTACCATGCTCGGCTAATTTTTTGATATATTGTAGAGACGAGGCCTCACCAAGTTGCCCAGGCAGATCTTGAACCTCTGGGCTCAGGCAATCCTCTCACCTCGGCCTCCCAAAGTGCTGGGATTGCAGGCTTGAGCCCCTGCGCCGGCCAGTAGAGCTTATTTTTGATTACTGCTCATGTTTTTTGCATTGTATTTAGTCTAAATTAGTTGTGTTTTGCAAAGCGTTTTGAAGCACTTTGCTTTTGTATGATTTGAGACATTGATGGTATTTTTTGGTTTTTCTTTTTATAAAATAGTTATTGTTTTCACACTCCCTCCACCACTTCTTTTTGATGGCTGTGGACTGTGTGATTCATCTCTGCCCTTCACTCAGAGCACAATGGATGCTGAATACTAAACAAATGGGACTCATTTGTAGGAATTAAATTGAGAGTAGCAGTTGGAGTGGTGTGTATTTGGCTGGAGATGATGCAGAGGTGGTTGAGGGGAGAGAGATGCAAAATAATAAGCAGTAAGCAGATGACAAAGAGAGGACTGGAGAGGTGCTTTGTTTACCTCAAGCCTTATGTGATGGACTTGTGTGCTGTCACTTATCTGTAAATGTGTGTTTTGGTTTTTTTTTGAGTCAGGGTCTCACTCAGTTGCTCAGGCTGGGGTGCAGTGGTGTGATCATGACAATCATGACTCACTGCAGCCTTGACCTCCTGGGCTTAGGCCATCCTTCTACCTCAGCATCCTGAGTAGCTGAGACTATAGATGCGCACCACCACACCCAGCTAATTTTTTGATTTTTTGTAGAGATGAGGTTTCACTATGTTGCCCAGGCTGGTCTTAATCTCCTGGGTTCAAGCAGTCCTCCTGCTTCGGCTTCCCAAAGTGCTGGGATTACAGGCATGAGTGGCCCAAATGTACTTTTTAATGAAACTTGGGATAGTGGATCAAAATGGCATCTTTGGCCGGGCTCGGTGGCTCAGCCTGTAATCCCGCGCCTTTGGGAGGCTGAGGTGAGTGGATTGCCTGAGCCCGCGGGTTTGAGACCCGCCTGGGCAACTTGGTGAGACCTCATCTCTACAATCAAAAATCAAAAATCAGCCAGGTGTGGTAGCGTGCGCCTGTAATTCCGGCTACTCGGAAGGCTGAGGCGGAAGGATCGCTGGAGCCCAGCAGGTCGAGGCTGCGGTGGCCGCTCCCGGCCACCGCACTCCAGTCTGAGTGACGCAGTGAGACTCCAACTCAAAAAAAAAAAAAAAAAAGGGCATCTTTGAAGATAAGGGATTTCTACTTCTTGGATGTATGTAGCCTTAACTTTAAGTGTGTGTCCTAGAAGGGAAATTCTTTTCCGGAAGAAGACAAAATATAAAAAACCAATGCTCAGAAAGATTAAAATAATAAGCTGTATTCCTTCTTAAGAGTAAGACATGAGCCAGGCTCGGTGGCTCAGTCTGTAATCCCAGCACTTTGGGAGACTGAGGTGAGTGGATTGCCTGAGCCCGCGGGTTTGAGACCCGCCTGGGCAACTTGGCAAGACATCTCTACAATAAATCAAAAAATTAGCCAGGCTTGGTAGTGCGCGCCTGTAGTTCCAGCTACTTGGAAGGCTGAGGTGGAAGGCTGAGGCGGAAGGATCGCCGGAGCCCAGCAGGTGGAGGCTGCGGTGGCCGGGAGTGGCCACTGCACTCCAGTCTGGGCGACAGAGACTCCAACTCAAAAAAAATAAAAATAAAATAAAATAAAAAAGAGTGAGACATGAGAACTGAATAAAGGAAAAAACAAACTTTAAATTATTTTCAGCTTTTTAGTATTCTTCCTTTTATGTTTACGACTCAGTGTCTAGTTTCATGTGCGTTGTCTCCAGTTCTATAATGTCTAAATCTGTGAAATGCTTTGCAAATGATATTTTTATTCTTGTTAAAACATCATTGATTTATATACATACATATGAGAAGGGAAAAATAGGCATTGTTTTATTATTTAAAATGAGTGACAAATATTCTTGTAAGTTTTGACAGTATTTTCAAAAGCAAAATATTTTCATATTAAGAAATTTTTCACCTTGCTTTCATCAATAGCCTACTGAAATTTTGAGGTGAATCAAGTGTTGATATTATAGGTTGATCAAATTAATATGTCTGTTTTTGTTAAGTCAAACTTTTTTCAGAAGGGTAACATTTCTCCTTATTTGAAGTTTTAACTGAGTATCCAGTCTATAATTTTATTTTACTTGAAATCATTTAAAAATGGATTGAGTATTTTTCTCCTTACTTAAGTGTAAAGGCAAACAATATAATTTTAAATAAATATTTTAGTGTCTTAGAGTTGTTTTAAACATTAGTTTTGCGGGCAAGCCTCAGGTGCACATAGAGAATTAAATATATACATTTATATAAAACACGTTTTAGCTGCCTCAGTTTAGATTTTTGCCTCTTTTCAGGAATGTTTCATACAAGGACATGCCTTGTACTTTCCTTTCAGGGCTTCCTCCTCCAGGTGTGCTCTCAATTCTAACTCTGTAACCAGCATCGCCATCTAGTAATTATCACTGTTGGTTATGCCCTTGAACTTCCGTCTTTCCTTGTCCTCTGAGAACTCCACTGGCTGCGTGGCACCTACCTATATTCCATTACAAAATCAAAACAAGAATAAAAACAAAGCCCCACTCACTCCCTACGATTTCCTCCTCCAACTACTGCTGAATCTTTCCTTCCTTCTTTGTCAGATACCTTGGGAGAGCAGTCTTTTATCCACCACCTTTATCTATTTCCTCATGTCCAATTCATTTCTCAGACAGGAGCATTTGGCTTCTTGCTCCACCACCCTGTACCAAAACGCTCTTTGAAAAGTCATCATTGACTTCACTGCCAGATTCAAAGACTTCATAGAATGCCACTTACCCTCTCTGGAGCATGTCATCTTTCTGAAAACTCTCTCCACCCTTGGCTTCCAAGATATTTCTCTGTCTTGACTATATTCCAACTTCCCTTTCTGCTTTTTCTGTTTCCTCAGCTGGTTCCTCTTTAATGACTTGGCTTTTAATTATTAGAGCTCCCCAGAGTTCTGATCTGACTGCATGTTCATGCTACATTTTCTTTGGACAAACATATCCATTTATATGCTGAAGACCTTCAAGTCATCATTTTCAGACCATTTTACTTTCCCCAAGGTGTCCTTGGAAGGCCAAAGGCAAAAATGCTCTTTGATGCTACCCTCCTAGTAATCACTGGTTATTTGGAAGTATCCCTCTAAACAGGACCACTCTCCTTTTTGTTCAAGAGGCCACACTGTATGATCTAGAAGTATTGTCATTCTGTCTTAGACATCACAGTGGTTAAGACTTGTGTCACTGGGTGTCGCTAAGATATTTCATTGACCAGAGTTTATCTTTTTACCTTGCTTCCTTTTTCCTATAATGTCCAAATGCTTTTTCTTCTTTTTATCCTTCCCACCCTTATTCCTAGATGAAGCTTGAAATCCCATTTGTTTGATGACTTCCTTAATAGCAGTTTCATTATTGCTGCATGGTTAGATCTATTGTATAGGCTTTTTTTTTTTTTTTTCTGTAGTATTATGTATGCATCATGGCTTAGTTTTTTTTAAAACCATTATGCATAAAGGCAGGCATTTTGTTTTCTCTTTGCCTTTGGAACTGAGAGACAGATCCACCACAGGCAACCAGAATACTTACAACTTACAATACTTATAGTCACAAGACAGTTTCTGAGGCCATTTATAGTCTCTATTCCTGTTAATTTATCCAAAGCAATAAGAATATTGTACTTTTTCATTTCTGTTGGATCCTGAACAATTCTTACTTAGAGCCAAACTTAGAGAACTCTAGGAAGGCAAGGAGAATGCCACCCACCATCTTGATCCCATCAAAATCCAGATGGATGTAGAAATGCCTAACAACCTCTCTCAGTTATATTATATGACCCTGGCATCTTATATGGACACTATTGGGTACTTCTCAGCCTGAGAAAGTTCTCCTTTCCTAAAAGGATCGAGCCCATAATAAACAGGACCAGACCAGGTCCTCTAAGCTCTGGAGACACTGATTTGGGGAAGGACACGAGTCAGTACTATAGGCTACAGATTTAACATCTTTGAGGTGAAGACATAAATAAACTGAGTAATTTTTCTCTGAGTTTTTTAGGGCTTAATCTCCTGCCTGGGTCCTCGTGACTCTCCCAGCTCTCATTCTAACTGCCTCTCAGTCTAAAGTTCCCTCTTGCCCTTTTGATCACCCATAAATATTGCTGACTTGCCTATATTTCTGCAGCAGGGTCCTCCTGCCTGTCTCATAGCAGCTGTGTGAGTTGTCTGACTTCCAGAAAAATGAATAAAAGAGGCGGAAAACTAATTTTAGTGAGGAGTACCTTTGTTCTTGGTCCTTTGCATAAGTATATGTACATGTACACATGCATGGGCACACACACATATTTTGGTGATCATCTAACTATATTCAATCCACTTGCCATTTTAACCAAATTCCTTTTTTGGAGAGACACCATTTTCTGTATTATCAGAAGACCTTTTCATTTACTCTTCTATTCCATTCCAATAATCTACCTATTCTTTCTGTCTGTCTGTCTATCTATCTATCTATCTATCTATCTATCTATCTATCTATCTATCTATCTATCTATCTATGTATGCATTCATCTATCTATCCATCTACCCACCCACCCATCTACCTACCTGTCCACCCATCATTCACCAATTAAACATGTACTGAGAAACTATGATGTGCCATTACTGCTAGATATAAGGAACTTAAAAACTGAGAATAATTTTTCCTCATTTTGCTATCCATCTCTCTTGTATTACACTCATATACAACAAACTTTTGTATTCAGTTCTAATTGGCCATCAGGAGTAGAAGTGAGATTTTAAAAATACGTATATATAAGATCATATTACCAAGGCATAGAGGGGATCTGAGATAACTTCTACCATCCAGTTTTGCTAAAGGAATCTGGTTGAAAATGATTATCTGGGTAACTGTCCTGAAAAGGCTGTGTGCTAGTCAAAAGTGCTCTTAAGTGCAAGCACTAATGCAATACTGGTCCTTGCTCAACATGAAAGTCTGGCCATTGTGCCACTGTCAATGCAACATGCATTTTCTAGGCAGCAGAGGATAAAACACATTGTGGTGTGTGTATCCTCCTCTCCCGGTCCAAGGTGCTAACTGCCAGCCAACTTTTTCCCTCTTGATTTCACCTGCCGCATCAATAAATTTCTTAGCATCTCTCTAGTCCAAGAGAGAGTATTCGCATACCAGCTTTAAGCACTCAAATTTTTAGTTTTAACTGTTTTAAGTGAAAATTTCCTCAAACATTTGATATTATTGTATTTTAAAAACCATACAAAGTATAGTAAATTATTAACTCCCTCTCCTTTTTGTTTTTGGATGACTCAACATCAGGAATATTATTTTTTACCATACTCCTTCTTCCTAGATGTATAGAAGGCTCAGAGTCTCAATTCTAATGCTCCTAGGTCTCAGGACTTCTTTGAGTGTTTATATTTTTAAACATTTTAATCTTGCCTCCTCCCTCCCTTTCTCCCTGCCTTCACTCATTTCTAGTCCCTAATTTCTCCAGCCCCTTTTGCCTTTTTTTTCCTTCTAATCTTCTGTGAAATTGTGTACAGCATTAGAAGAAATAGACCCTGATCTAAGGTCTAAGGAAATTCTAAGGAATAAAGTATGAGAGGTTTATTATTTTAGAACTTTTATGTTTTGCTTTTCTGTGCTCAGTCTTTTTTAAAAGGTTATCTTCCTCTGAATAGGTGAGTTGATTCATCTATCTGGAACTGTTCATTAGCTGAGTTTGAATATGTTGTTCTTTTTCAGAGTATGGCCTGCAGGACTACCTATGTCAGGATCACTAAAGGGTGCTGTTAAAATGCAGGTGTATGGGTCTCACCTTGGATACATTGAATCAGAATTTCTCAATGGAGGACCCAAGAATAAATATTTTATTTCCTTTTCTTTTTCTTTCTTTCTTTTTCTTTCTTTCTTTGTTTCTTTCTTTCTTTTCTTCTTCTTTTTTTTTTTTTTTTAAGTCAGAGTCTTACTCTATTGCCCAGACTGGAGTGCAGTGGCATGATCATGGCTCACCACAGCCTCCTGAGCTCAGGCAATCCTTCTGCCTCAGCTTCTCTCGAGTAACTGGGATTATAGGTGAGTGCCACCATGCCCGGCTATTTTTTTTATTTTTTACTTTTTTGTAGAAATGAGGTCTCACTCTGTTGCCCAGTCTGTTCTTGAGCTTCTGAGCTCAAGCAATCCTCTTGTTTTGGCCTCCCAAAGTGGTGGGATTATAGGTGTGATCCTGCGCCTGGCCAAATAAGCATTTTCATTAAGCAGCCTCAGTTATTTGTATGCCCCAGAGCTTGAGAAATATTTGAATGGGTGCTATGCCTGAGCTCTTCTTCTATTTGTAATTGCAAATTTTTGAGATGCTCAGAGAGGTGGAAAAGCCTGGTGGCTAAATGTGCAGACTCTGGAGACAGACGCCTAGGTTAAAATCCCAGTTCTGCCTCTAACTACTAAATGATATGAAAATTTTTTATGCCTCAGTTTCCCTAGATTGTGGAATGAAGATGATGATAGTACCTGTCTCAAAGGGTTGTTGCATTAATAAAAATAATTTAAAGCAGTAAGTAGACAATGTTAGTTCTTATTACTATTGTATTTTTGTATGGTGGATATATCATAGATTTTGTGACTCATCCAAAGCTCAGTTATTGTGGCTATCCATAAAAATATTTTTCCAGCCTCCTTTGTGCCTAAACATGCATGCATAAACACGCATGCGTGGGACCATGAATGACATATCATGACCTGGCTTAGAATAATGCAACTGTGGGTCATGGCCATGCTGACAATTATTCTTACCTCTTGGAAAGCAAAATGCCTAAGTCTGAAGGATTATCACTGTAATGAGCCTTAATTTTGTATAGATGTTTTCAGCTTCAAACTGTGAGACTCACCAAAGGATTTAAACCAGAGTAGTGGCTTTGTTTTTAGTTGAGACAGTGAGACAGGGTTCATCTCTATGTGTACCAAATTATGCAGCAGTTCTGATGGAATCCCATACAGAAGTCTACTGGTTTCTATGGCAACCTGAATTCAAAATAGGATCTTAGAAGCCTCTTCGGAGTAGAAAAAGCAAGTTTCATTCTTTCCTTAGTTATGGAATATATAGTTTGTGCAAAGTATTTTCTAATTGGAACTTTGTCTTTTTACTTATCTTGCCATTAATGATTTTAACAATTTTGTAGCACTATATTCCTACATCCTTTCTGTATCTCTGGATGAGAATCTGAAGCTGCCCTAAAGTGCTCATTTTGCTATGAATAGCTAATGTTTTGCTTTATTGCTTATAACAGATGCACTATATATTCTTGACTTTTCTGACTAATGCTATAGTTATTAGTAACAGGAGAAAGCACCTGTTACAGAATTCCCAGGTTAACAAGTCAGCTTTTGAGTAAATGCCTGATTTTTGTGAGACACATTTTAGCGCTTATCTGCCTCAAGCAACTCCAGAATTAGATCTTGTTATCATGAAGACAAAGTCTTTTGCAGATATTGACAAACTGGTTTGGCAATTGCAAGTATATCAGTGACGATAGGCTGGATTTCACTGTGGCAACAAACACAACCAAAAGTCTCGGTGGCTGTGGCAACCAAAGTTTATTTCCCATTGTTGCTTCCCGCTCGTTGCAGATTTGCTGCAGCTCCTCTCCCTGTCATATTCACTCTGGTACCTGGGTTGACAGAACAGCCCCCATTGGGAATGTTGCCCATCCTTAAGGCAGAGAGAAGAGGGCACAATGAAGCAGCTACTGGCTCTTAAAGCTTCTATCCAGAAGTGACACACATTTTTGCTCACAATGCATTGTTCAAAGCAAATCCCATGTCTGGCCTGAATCCACAGGTTGGAGAAACATAACACCCCTACAAGATAGTGACTACTGTCCCCCGTGCTAAGAAAGTCTGCCACAGCAGGGATATCAGAGCTTGTAGGCAGTATATATATTTTTTCCTTTTTTTTTAGAGGTGGGGTTTTTGCTCTGTTGCCCTGGCTGGGGTACGGTGGTATGACCGTAGCTTACTGCAACCTTGAACTCCAGGGCTCAAGTGATCCTCCCCTCTCAGCCTCCTGAGTAGCTGGGACTACAGGCTTATGCCACCGCACCTAGCTAATTTTTTTGTAGAGGTAGAGATCTCACTGTGTTGTCTAGGTTGGCCTTGAATTCCTGACTCAAGCAATCTTTCTGCCTCAGCTTCTCAAAGTGCTGATATTACAGGCATTAGCCACCATGCCTGGCCAGATACTAGATTTTTTTATTAGAAAAAAAAATTTTAGAGGTGTTTGGATGGGGAGCAATAGTAAAATTACAAAATTTTAGGGCTAGAAGAGATGGCCTATCAAGGTTTTGGGACATACTAAAACCCCTGTAGCCATTTAATGGCAGAATGGACACTAAAACCCAAATCTCTTAGTCCAAGTCTAGTATTTCTTTTTTTCTAGAATTAGGAGATTTGGTTTCATAGTTTTGACAGATAAGTACTTTGTATAAAATAGCATATTCAGCCTTGGGATAAAGCATCTTGCCTCCCGTTTGCTTTTGTCATTTTGAATAATGTAACTTTGGATAATTAAATTAAATTAAACATTTTAATTTCTAATAGTGGAACACAGTGACTGCATAAATGTTTTTATAATTAGTTCTCTGAGGCACAATACCTTCAAGAAATGAAAATGGCCAACAGGTCATTTTTCCAGTGGTAGTTTTTCTATATTGATTTGAAATTATGATTCTTTAGATTATATCCAAATAATCAGTAAGAAGAAAGCTCTAGAAAGAGGACTGTTCTGGACCAAGAAGGTTTCTTTTGAGCCATAGGGTGTTGCTCACCGCATCCCCTTGCCTAACAGGGTCGTGTCAGTATTTTCCCAGTTAGGAATTGTCTGATTTTCTTAACTGGTGAACTGACCTACAGAACAGATGGGGACACTCTGTGGAAGAGATATGCTGGTCTTGCAGACCTAGAAGTATTTTGTAGTGTGGTGTGAAGTTAGGAAATCTGTAAAAGGTACGCTGGGGAGACTACATTCTTCAGAAGGAAAGCACCAGCCCGTCCCACAATGAGAAAAGGCAGAGTGAGCCTCTTTACTGCAGAGTTACCAGGGCCATGTGATTATGACAAGATAACTTCCACATTCTTGCTGATTTCTTGGTAATGGTTTCATGAAGAAATTTGAAGAGGACTTCTTTATATGCTGGGGAAAGGATCCTATGCACAGGGCATGCTTTTGCGCACGACCTGGTGCTTGATTTGGCCCCCTCCTAGTTCCCTCTGCAGATCCTCTCAGCTCTTTGAACTCCCCAGAAATTCCATCATGGTGGCTCACAAAGACACATGCTTCTGGGCCCCACCTGTCCTAAAGACACCTCTCAGGTATTCATTCTTTGCAACCTAATATTCTCTCTCACTGGCATTTCGTGTATCCACTGCTTGATGGCATTTACTACTTGTAATGATGTCCTTGAAGTGCTGACAAAGACTTCTGTATGTGTGGTGTGAATTAGACATATTTACAATTTGCTTTCTTGAAAATCTGTAATCCTTATGTGGCCTTCATATTCTATATAAATGGATTATGTGGTAAAACTGTACAGTCATGTGACACTTAACAAGGATATGTTCTGAGAAATGTGCTGTAAGATGATTTTTGTTGTGTGTACATCGTAGAGCATGACTTACACATACCTAGATGGTATAGTCTACTATAGACCTATTGCTCCTAGACTGCAAACCTGTATAGCACGTTACTGTGCTGAATACTGTAGGCAATTGTAACACAATGGCAAGTATTCGTGTATTTAAACATAGAAAAGGTACAGTAAAAATGTGGTATCAGCTGGGCGCGGTAGATCAAGCCTGTAATTCCAGCACTTTGGGAGGCCGAGGTGAGAGGATTGCCTGAGTCCAGGGGTTCAAGGCCAGCCTGGGCAACTTGGTGAAACCTCGTCTCTACAATATACCAAAAAATTAGCCAGGCTTAGTAGTGCATGCCTGTAGTTCCAGCTACTTGGAAGGCTGAGGTGGAAGGATCACCTGAGCCCAGCAGGTAAAGGCTGTGGTGGCTGTGAGCGTGCCACTGCACTCCAGCCTGTGCAACAGAGTGAGACCCCGACTCAAAAAAAAAAAAGTGGTGTTAAAGATAAAACATGGTACACTAGTATAGCAGACTTACCATGAATGGAGTTTGCAGGACTGAGTTGCTCTGATGAGTCAGTGAGTGAGTGTTGAGGCCTAGGACATTACTGTATACTACTATAGACTGTATAAACATTGTATACTTAGGCTGTACTAAATTTTTTTTTCAGCATATTAAAAACTTGATTTTAATTGACAAATAAAAGTTGTATATATTTATTACGTACAATTTGATGCCTTGAAATATGCATATATTGTGGAATGGCTAAATTGAGTTAACATATGCATTGCCTCATATACTTTTTATTTATTTTATTGATATTTATATACTTTTTTTTTTTTTAGTTGGAGTCTCACTCTGTCACCCAGACTGGAGTGCAGTGGCACGCTCACGGTCACCGCAGCCTCGATCTGCTGGGCTCTGGCGATCCTTCCGCCTCAGCCTTCCAAGTAACTGGAACTACAGGCATGCGCTACCATGCCTGGCTAATTTTTTGATTTATTGTAGAGATGAGGTCTTGCCAGGTTGGCCAGGCGGGTCTCGAACCGCCGCGCTCAGGCAATCCACTCACCTCAGCCTCCCAAAGCGCGGGATTACAGACTGAGCTACCGAGCCCGGCTTATACTTTTTATTTATACTGTTATTTTAAAGATGTGGGGTACAATTCAGCATTAGGTATACAAGTGGTCATCGTACAGGTAAAGTTTGGGCCTCCCTTTGCCTGGTTTGAGATCAAGTACCCTTATCAATGTTGTGTTCCCCACCCCATACCCTGGCAGTATCTCGCTACTGCCAATCCTTTCTTATAGTATTATGATAAACGTTCAGGGTTTGTTTATGAGTGAGAACATGTTGTACTCAGTTCTTTGTTTCTGTGATAGATCACTGAGTATGATAGACTGACTCTAAATCTATCCAAGTTGCTGCAAAGTCCATAATTTTGTCCTTTTTTATGACTGTGTAATATTCCATGGTGTATATGTACCACATTTTTTAAAATCCAGTCCAGTTTTAATGGGCAGCACAGTTGGTTCCATGTTTTTGCTATTGTGAATAGTGCAGCCGCACTAAATTTATTTAAAAATTTTTTAATAAAATAACCTTAGCTTATTGTAACTCTTTCCTTTATAAACTTTTAAATTTGTTTAACTTTTTAAATCTTTCACAGTAACAGTTTTAAAATACAAACACACTGTACAGCTGCACAAAATATTTTTTCTTTAGATCCTCATTCTGTAAGCTTTTTAAAAATCTCTTTTTAATTTTAAACATTTTTGTTAAAACACACAAACACACACACATTAGCCTATGCCTACAGAGGATCAAGATCATCAGTATCTGTCTTCCACCTCCACATCTTTTCCCACTGGAAGGTCTTCAGGGGCAATAACACACATGGAGCTCTTGTCTTCTATGACAACAATGCCTTCTTCTGGAATACCTCTGGAAGCACTTGCATGAGGCCATTTTAAAGCTAACGTTTTAAAAAAAATAATAGGAGTATACTTAAGACAACAATAAAAAAGTATATTAAATACATAAACCAGAAACATGCTTATTTATTATCAATTATTATGTACTGTACATAGCTATATTGCTATACTTTTATACGACTGGCAGCACAGTGGGTTTGTTTACACTAATATCACCACGAAGCTTGAGTAATATGCTGTGCTATAACATTAGGGCAGCTACATCAGTAGGTGACAGGAATTTTTCAGCTCCATTATGATCTTATGAGAACACAGTTGTATATGTGGTCTGTCATTGACTGCCACACCATTATGTGGCCTATGAGTGTGTTAGGATGTTCTGTCCAGCAACCTGTGGCTAGCGTTACCCCAGAAATGGCAGCAGGGGAGTTCCTGCAAGGAATTGCCCCAAACCATACAGAGATGGAACTGTCTGGGATTCCAGAGAAAGAATCACTAAACACCAGAGTGATCAGGCCAAAGCATTTATGAGGGGTACTACCTATAGAGGAGGCATCAGCATCCTCATAATGGATAGTGAGAAAAGACATGTTCCACCCAGGTGTGTCCCTAATAGGGGGGCTGGGTGTAGAGTTTGTAGGAGAGTTTAAGGAATTTAGTCCAGGATTGGGGCTAGTTTCTTCTACGTGCTTAGCACTGTGGTTGAGTTTTCAGGGATTCAAGCAACAACCTGAACAACTTTATCAGTGCCTGGGAATGTTCAAGAGCCCAGCTTGAGTTCAAGCCTGCAGGGGAAAACATGCAACTGGCTGGGTCACAGAGCAGTCAGGGCACTCTGTTTCTTGGTCAGGACAAAGAAAGAAAGTGGGAGAACTGGAGGATTCTACAGAGGATAACTTAGTCTTGAGTTTCAGTTAGAAGGGGCCTTAAAGTCTATCCTGAATTCTAGATGACTGTTCATGAGGTAGTGAAGGGTGCAGACCACATTACCTCATGAGACAGTGATTCTTCTAAAATAATTCTTCTGCATTCTTTATTGTGTTGAACCTAAATCTGTCTCATTCTTGTTTCGGCTTTCTTTAGCCCTATTTCTGTTTTCTTTGATCACCCAAGAATGTCTGTTCTTTTTTCTACGTGGGAACCCTTCAAATATGAGGAGGAACAATGATGTCTTTCTGTGGCATCATTTCTCCAGGCCGAGTTTTCTCTCTCACCATTTTTTATAGGAAAGAGTTTTAGTTTCCCCTCCCTCTGGGTTGCTGTCCTTGAGACGTGTTCCCACCCATCTCTGGTCCCTATCTTTTACAGTGATGGTCCTGAAGTAGATGGGAGATTTTTGGAACTGGGCAGAGCTGGGCTATCATTATCCTTGCCTGAGCAGAGTGGCCCCAATGGAAGGGACACACTTTACCATCTGAGCTCAAGCACCTGAGTTCAGGATCCAGCTCTGCACTTGCTAGCTGTGTGACCTGTTATCCATTCTTTATGAGTCTCACGTTTACTCATCCTATTGAAAGGGGCCAATAATTTCTCCATTTAAGGGATGCCATGAACAATAAAGGGATGGCATGTTTGAAATCTCTGACATCAGTGTGTGACATATAATCTTTTCTCAATAAATGCTTGTTTTTCTAGTGTTCTAGGTATTATACTTTTATTAATTCAGGGTGATATTATATTAGCTTTTTGGTTAGCCATAACACTTCTATGCCACTTGAACTTAAAATTATCTCAAGTCCTTAAGTCTCCCCCAGGCGCTATTGTTCAACCTGTCTCTTCTATCCCGATGAAAATGTGTAGCAAGTATCTCATGGAGCTAATAACAGAACCTTCCTCACAGGGTTGGTCTAGTGTAAATGAACTTGTGACACTATAACACAAGTAGTACGTGTGGTATAGTGTCTAAAATATAATAAAAAGAAGAAATGCTAGCTGTAATCTTTATTATTATGGCCTGTTTTAGTACAGATTGATTTTAGTGGTGCTTACTTCTCTAAGGTCTGTATTTTGATATAAACAAAATATAACATATTCAGTGAAGAAGCTTATTTGAGACACTAAGAGAGAAAGAAGTCACTCCACTTAAAGAGAATGGGCTTATATAAAGGGTTAGCACAGCACTTGAACGTGGTAAGCAGCTTCACAATAAAACTTAGCTCCCTCTGGTCCTTGACTTCAATTGTGACTCAATATTAATATTTTCTGTTAAGAATTGATATAACTTGCCAGGTGCAGTGGCTCAAGCCTGTAATCCCAGCACTTTGGGAGGCTGAGGTGAGAGGATTGCCTGAGCCCACGGGTTCAAGAACAGCCTGGGAAACTTGTCAAGACCTCATCTCTACAATAAATTTAAAAATTAGCCGGGCGTGGTAGCGTGCACCTGTAGTTCCAGCTACTAGGAAGGCTGATGTGGAAGGATTGCCTGAGCCCAGCAGGTCGACACTGGGGTGGCTGTGAGCATGCCACTGCACTCCAGTCTGGGCGATGGAGTGAGACCCCAACTTGGAAAAAGAAAAAGAATTGATGTAACTTAAACTTTAATCTCAACAAAGTACATTTCAACCCAAGACAGGCAGATAAGATAGTGCTAGAATATTTCTTACAGTGTGCTGTGACCCTAACCTCAGTTTCTTGATGCCTTTTTAGAAGGTGGCACTCCCTTCCCCAGGAAAAAGATGAGTAGCTTATTAAGTGGCAGAGGCCTGTCCCAGGCCAGGCAGAGGGAGACTGATCTTACCTTGGATTCAGAGACAACCAGCTGCTGACCATCTCTCCTTAGGGTTACAAATGTGTCCATTTGGTGATATAGGGTCCTGTAGTACCAGCATATTCCATAGCAGGGAATTAATGGCACTACTGTTACTTCCTGCACATCTGTCACTAAAGGTTATCTTGATGCCTTACCTCTTCTCTGTCTCCAGTTTTTAAATAAACTTTTAATTTTAGATTTACAGAAAAACTGTGAGGGTAGTGAACTGATATTGATACATTACTATGAACTAAAGTCTATTCTTTATTCAGATTTCCCTAGTTTTTGCCTAACAGCCTTTTTTCGGTCCCAGAATCCCATCCAGCAGACCACATGACATTTAGTCATCATGTTTCCTTAGGCTCCGCTGAGCTGTGACAGTTTCTCTGCCCTATTTTTCAACCTGTTTAAGCTACTTTTCAAGAGATGTTTTTTCACATTTTTGATACATGCCTGATCATGTCACACGTTAATATCAGGTGGTTGTTAATGGACCTGTTAATTTTCCTCTTTTTTTTTTTTTTTTTTTTTTTGAGTTGGTGGGGTCTCACTCTGTTGCTCAGGCTAGAGTGCAGTGGCACAATCTCATTCACAGCAGCCTTGACCTCCTGGGCTCAGGTGATCCTCCCGCCTCAGCGGGATCTCAGTCCAAGTAACTGAGACTACAGGCATGTGCCACCATGCCTGCGATTTCTTTTTTTTTTTTTTGTACGTGTGAGGTCTCTCCATGTTGCCCAGGTTGGTCTCGAACACCTGGGCTCAAGCAATCCCCCTGCCTTGGCCTCCCAAAGTGCTGGGATTACAGGTCTGAGTCACTGCACCTGGCCAATTTTCCTCATTAACCCTGCAGTCATCAAACATTTGTAGAGTACCTGCCAGATGAGTAACTGAACCTAATGACAGAACCAAGGTAAGCTGCCTTTCCCCATGCTAGTGCTGCTCAGCCCCTCAAGGTACCTGCGGAACGCTCGGAGATTGTGTTAAAATGCAGATTCTTTTTAGTAGTTCCAGGGCAGGGCCTGAGATTTTGAATTTCTAACAAGCTCCCAGGTACACCTATGCTGCAGGAGATCCCTTTTGGAGGGTCAAGACCCCAAACTTGTGCCAAGCTCCACATTAGATGGCAGTGAGAGCAAGGGGCCAGGTGAGAGGTGAGAGAATTGTTAGATAAATTGTATATGACAGTTCCTGCTGTCATGAAGTTTATTGTTCTGTCAGAGAAACACGAGACCAAACAAAACAAAGGAGTAAAATTAAAGTGCAAAAGGGAGATTAAGACAATAGAGCCTGGATGCGGTGGCTCATGCCTGTAATCCAAAGCACTTTGGAAGACCAAAGTGAGAAAATTGCTTGAGCCCAGGTGTTTGAGACAAACTTGGGCAACATAGTGAGGCTTTGTCTCTATACAAATTTTAAAAAGTTAGCCAGGCATGGTGGTACGTGCCTGTAATCCCAGCTCCTTAGGAGGCTGAGGCAGAAGGATTGCTTGAGCCCAGGAGGCCGAGGCTGCTGTTGTGTGCATATGAGTGAGACTCCCACTCCAAATAAATAAATAGACAATAGATAGTAGATACTTCACACTCGTTAGGATGATATATATATGTATAAAACAGAAAATAACAAGTGTTGGCAAGGATGTGGAAAAATTGGAACTCTGATGCATTGCTCATGGAAATGTAAAATGATGCAGCCACTGTGGAAAATGGTATAGCAGTTCCTCAAAAAAATTGAACATACAATTACCATATGATTCAGCAATTCTACTTCTGGATATATGTCCAAAAGAACTGAAAGCAGGAATTTGTTCAGCTATTTGCACAGCCATGTTCATAGCAGCATTATTCACAATAGCCCAAAAATGTAAGTAACAAGTATCCGTTAACAGATGAATGGTTAAAGAAAATGTGGGAAACACAAGGAGTACACAAAAAAGCCTGGAACTTATTTATAAAAAATTGTGTATTTATTCTTACACGTTTAAACTTCATTCACCTTCAAAGTACTCTCCATTTGATGCAATACACCTATTGAGATGCTTTTTTCACTGCTCAAAACAGTTTTAGAACTTGTCAGTTTCGATGCCTTTTGGTGCTTCTGCTGTTTCTTGTTTCACCTCTTCCACATTGGCAAAAAAGTCCCTCTGAGGACTTTTTCCATCTGGGGAAACAAAAAATGTCACTCAGGGTGAGATCAGGTGAATAGGGAGGGTGGGGCACCAGGGTCTATTCCATTTTTGGTCAAAAACTGCTGAACACTCAGCGCATTGTGGGCAGGTGTGCTTGTAAATCACCCATCGTGAAAAGGACAAACATGTTGAAAGAATCTTTAAAAAAATGTACTGAAACTGAATGCAGCCTCTCACACTAGCTGGTACACGAATGCTGATGGATTCCTAGAACACTTACCTCGTGGAGGAAGGTACCACAAGGGGCCTGCCCTCCAAAAAATAATTTAGTTTTTTGGGGGTCTTCACCTTGTACATACAATGAAATATTATTTAGTCTTAAAAATGAAGCAAATTTTGACACATGCAACAACACAGATGAACCTTGAAGACATTATGCTAAGTGAAATAAGCCAGACACAAAAGCACAAATATTTTATGATTCCACTTACATGAAGTACCTAGAGTAGTCAAATTCAGAGACAAAGTAGAATGGTGGTTGTCAAGATCCGGGGAGGAGGATCAGAGAGTTAGTGTTAAATGGGTACAGAATTTCTGTTTTGATAAAGCTGAAATGGGAGATGAAAAAGTTCTCGAGATGATGGTTGCACAACAATGTAAGTGCAATTAAATACCACTGCACTGCACACTTAAAAATGACTGAAATGGTAAATTTTGTTATGCATATTTTGTTATAATTTTTTAAATGGTTAAAGAAGACACAAAAATACAATAGGTAGAGTTGTCGGGAGAGAAAGATAAAATGGTAACAATAAGCTTCAGCCCTCTAAAACAGGCACTTATTAGCCCTGCTTTGTAGATGACAAAAAAAGAGAAGAGATTACCTAAGGTTCTGACAGTTGGGGAGAAGTCCCCAAAGTATCAGTGGAATTTAAGGTGGGCCTTGTAGGAGAGACAGGATTTCAGTGGAAAGAGGATAGGAGGCATTCTAGACAGTAGGAACTGGCTAAGGAAAGAAAAATACGAAGACTGGGTGAGAACCTAGCTGTTCAGCTGGCATGACTGTGGTTAGAGTGTAGGGTTCATAATGAATAAAATGTGACTAGCAGAGCAGACAATGAAAAGTTTTCAGTCTCAGAATAAGAGATATGGACTTAATGGCCAGGCATAAAGGGGAGCTGTAATCTCAGCACTTTGGGAGGCCAAAGTGGGAGGATTGCCTGAGTGCAGGAGTTCAAGACCAGCCGGGGCAACATAGTGAGACCTCATCTGTGCAAAAAATAAATTAATTAATTAAAATTAAAAATTAGCCAGGTATAGTGGTGCATGCCTGCATCCCCAGCTACTCGGAAGACTGAGGCAGAAGCATCGCCTAACCTAGGAGGTTGAAACTGCAGTGAACAGTGATTGTGCCTCTGCATTCCAGTCTGGCTAACAGAATGAGACCCCAACTCAAAAACAAAACAGAAAGGAGATATGGACTTTACCTTTTTGTGTTTAAACAGGGGCATCAAATGCCATCAAATGCAAGTGTTTTCAGCGGGCAGCAGGTGACAGGGAATTATATGGACAATGGCAAACTGTATAGAGCACCTGCCGCCAAAGATATTCAGATCTCAAACATAAATCCTGAGTGGTAGAGTCCACTGATGGGCTCGGATGACATTGAACTTCTGACGGTGAGGTTGCTGTACCCTTGAAGGCATGCAGAGTGGTGACAAGGGCGTAAGTAAGACGACATGGCATGTGAGGCATATCTTCCTGGCTGTGTCAACGGCACTGGAAGATTGTGAGTAAAAATTAATGCAATCTCACTAAGTGCTTAAAACAATGATTTTTGGGGTATGATGGACTATAAAGAAGAGGCAGAGTACTAATGAAAGCAAACATGATTGAATGCTCACTATGTGCCTGGCACTATTCTGAGCACTCTGTGTGTATTGTCTCCTTCAGTCTTCCTATCAGCCTGTGCGCTCAGTTCTGTCACCATCCCTATTTACAGGTGAGGGAATGGATGTGCAGAGAGGAGAAGTAACTTGCCCAAGGTAATTGGGACAGAATCTAGGATACAGCGGTTGTAGTTAGAATTATCTCTGAGTTTCCTGAAAACTCTACTTTTATTTTAAATTTTTTAGTCGGAGTCTCACTCTGTTGCTTAGGCTGGAGTACAGTGGCTTGATCACAGCTTACTGCAGTCTCCAACTCCTGGTCTCAGGTGATTCTTCTGTCTCAGCCTCCCAAGTACAACTGAGCAAACACGACCATGCTGGGCTAATTTTTTATTTTTATTTTTATTTTGAGATGAGGTTTTGTCATGTTGTCCAGGCTGGTCTTGAACTCCTGGCCTCAAGTGATCTTCCTGACTCGATCTTCTGAAGCACTGAGATTATAGGCTTGAGCCACTGAGCCCTGCCAAAAACTATCATTTTTCCCCCCATGGTGCTGTAGTCTAAGAGTAGTTTAAATAGAGACCACTAGATGTCACTATCCGGTGCTTCTTACAAAAGAGACACAGACAAGGACCGCCGCTGTGACTTTACCTTAAAGAAAACAGAAAAACTGCTTTACTGCTGGTATTTACAGTCTTCCTTTTAGAAAATGCCCACGTTAGCCGGTTGCCCCAGCACCTCTGACTCTTCCCTGCCCCCAGGGTCCAGCCCAGCTAAGTGAGTGCTGTTGGAGCCCTACTCCACTGGTATATTTTATAATTTCAGGAAAACTAGAAGGGATTCTAAATCAGCTTCTTCCTGCATCAACTACCCGCTCCACTGAAGACAGGCAGGAGGGGCAGGATTGACTGGGGGGCGGGGGTGGGGGTGGGGGGCTTGTGCTGGTGTGTGTGTGTGTGTGTGTGTGTGTGTGTGTGCATGTAAAGAGTGGCGAGTTTATTTCCAGTTTTGAATAGCTGGGAACCTGTCCTTGCAAATTGGACTTGTATTTTCAGCTAAGATCTTCCTTAACATAGGACTTGCACAGGGTAGAAGTGCAACAAATAAATGCTAAATTAAGTTGCCACAGGGCTGGGCACGGCGGCTCATGCCTGTAATCTCAGCACTTTGGGAGGCTGAGGCAGGAGTATTGCTTGAGCCCAGGAGTTTGAGAACAGCGTGGGCAACATAGTGAGACCTCCTCTCTATAAGAAAAATCAAGAAATTAGTCAGCCATGGTGGTGTGCACCTGTAGTCTCAGCTAATGGGCTGAGGCAGAAGGATCACCAGAGCCCAGGAGGTTGAGAGTGTGGTAGGCTGTGATTGTGCCACATGCTGCACTCCAACTTGAATGCCAGGGTGGGACACTGACTCTGAATGAATGAATGAATGAATAAGTTGTGTGGAAGGGCAGGAATGGGACTTTTGCACCGGGCACAGAGAAGGAGAAGGAGGATCTGACAAGGGAATGAGGAGAACCCAGATCCTCTCAGGGCAGTAGGTGGAGAAGAGTGTACCAGGGCTCATTCAGAGGATGGGACACTGTGCTCTCCTCGCAGGGTACCTGAACCAGTGATTCAGGATGTAGCTATAGGTGTACACATTGTACTTCAAGTATTCACAAAGACTTGTCAAGACTGAGCAAATCAGCCAGGCATGGTGGCTCACGCCTATAATCCCAGCACGGAGGCAAGAGGATTGCTTGAGCCCAGGAGTTCAGGACCAGCTTAGGCAACATAGCAAGGCCTCGTCTTTACAGAAAATAAAAAAATTAGCCAGTTACGGTGGTATGCGCCTCAGTCTCAGCTACTCAGAAGGCTGAAGTGGAAGGATTGCCTGAGCCCAGGAAGGCGAGGCTGTTGAGCTGGGGTTGTGCCACTGCCCTCCAGCTGGGGCATCAAAGTGAAACTTTGACTCAAAAAAAAAAAAAAAAAGATTGAGCAAATCAAATACGTAATTTGTTGTTTAAAAAATTTTTTTTTCTTCCATCCCAGCATTCACAACTAATGTAAAAATTTTCCTTCGTTACTGTGAAATTCTCAAGAATTCTGTATTTATATCTAAATACAGTCAATACCATGATGAATTACACTTTCATCCCCTTTGAGGCAGGAAAATGATGAGAAGGCTCTCTAAAACATGGTGACAGGTAACCCCCACAAAAGTAGAGCAGAGAAGGGCAGCAAAACTGCTGGGGAAAAAATGTGCAGCTTTTACTGAAATGCATCTCCTTTCTTTTGGAGAGGAGGTCAAAATATAATAGGCACATCAGGAGCTGTTTTGAAAAATGGGCTGTATAAGTTATGAGAACAGCTGCACCGATCTTTTTTTAAAATCTGGATAATAAAGCAAATGGTACAGACGAATGTCTTTAAATTATAGGAAGAAAATGTTGGTCTTGAGCAGAACTTTCTCTTTTACGTGGGCCCTGGAGATAGAAGTTCATTTGCACAGAAGTGGACCCTGGAGATAGAAGTTCATTTGCACAGAAGTGGAAAGGATGCTTTGCATGACGTTCATTAATAGAATGTATCTTGAAAATTTGGAGCCTAATTATTGGTGCTCCTAAATTTTCCACCCTTGTTAATTCAGATGGAGATGTTCTGCTGAACACACAAAATGCACATGCTGAGTCACTTCAAACAGAAATGTTATTAACATCAATAGCTTATTGTATGTGAACCATACATCCTCTTTATTGTATGTAGATAAATGCTTTCGTTTGAGTTCTGAGTCATCACCAACACCATGGAGAATGGTGTCAAAACCCATTTTGGTGCTGCTATCTCTATTTGGTAAGATTAATAATAGCCACATCACACATTTGAGTTGCATTTGATCATATGTGATTACACTGAATTGTTATAGCAACTCTGTGTGGAATAAGGTACATGTTGTTAATTATATTTGATAAATGATAGATGAACAAACGAAGGCTCAGAGAGGTTAATTAACTTGCCCAAGGCCACAATTAGTTGAATAAGTTGCATATTTGATCTCAGAAGAATTCTTATTAAAATTGGTAGATTTCATTAATAAACATTTTGCTTTGGGGAAATATCTGCAAAATCTTCCACTGCAGATATTTAGGCCACAGTCACTGCATAACCTCGGCAGAATTTATTGCACATATGTGCAGAGAAAAAGCCAAACAGATATGCCTTTTTTTTTTTTTTTTTGAGTTGGAGTCTCACTCTGTCGCCCAGACTGGAGTGCAGTGGCAGCTCCCGGCCACCGCAACCTCGACCTGCTGGTCTCCGGCGATCCTTCCGCCTCAGCCTTCCAAGTAGCCGGAACTATAGGCGCACGCTGCCACACCTGGCTAATTTTTGATTTATTGTAGAGATGAGGTCTCGCTTGCCCAGGCGGGTCTCGAACCCGCGGGCTCAGGCAATCCACTCACCTCAGCCTCCCAAAGCCTGGGATTACAGGCTGAGCCACCGAGCCCGGCAGATATGTCTTTGTGTTAGCTTCCGATTGTTTGGCATTTAAAAAAATCATCTTCTTAAAAAATCACATTCCTGATTCACTGAATCAAGAAGTGCCATCGTGTGTTTGTTTTAAGCAAGGGGAAGAGGAAGGAGGGAGCAACTAAAAAAACCCCTTCACTTTAAAAATGTTGCAGCACTGCCAGCCGTCCGCTGTGAGACTGCAACAATTTTTGTTTAAAAAGGCTCCTGGTACTTGCAGGTCGAGGTGGAGCCTCATTGCTGTTCACATGTGTGTTCGTGTCTGTAAGTAGCCCCTCCTGCAGTGACGGCCAGTGGGGAGGCTTTGGTGTGCCATGAGAGCTGCCCCTTCTCATTAGGTCCTTGCCTGGCAGGATGGGAGAAGTCAATTTTCTAAAACAGCTGCCCCTCACATATCTCCTTGGTATCTTTGCACTGTCCTTCAACCAGATTTGGAGAGCTCTTTCTGTCTCTTCACACTTATGTTCTGTTCAACAGCCCATCAGAACCCCCTTTCCTAAGCTCCTTCCCTGAAATCCCAACTTGATGTAAACTTGATGATGTAAACTTCATCCTCCAAAAGTACTTATGACCCAAATGACTCATTTTCTTTTTATTTTTTTGTGGTTTGGGGTCTTACTCTGTTGCCCAGGCTGGAGTACAGTGGCACAATCACGACTCACCACTGCCTTGACCTCCTGGGCCCAGGTGATCCTTCTGCCTTAGCCTCTTGAGTAGCTGGGACTACAGCCGTGTGCCACAATACTCAGCTAATTTTTAAAAAAATTTTTTGTAGAGGCAAGGTCTCGCTATATTGCCTAGGCTAGTCTTGAACTCCTGGGCTCGAACAATTCTCTCACCTCAGCCTCCCAAAGTTCTGGGATTACAGGAATGAGCCACCGCACCCAGCTCCAAATGACTCATTTTCTTAACCGAATGGATTCTGCCTTGCCCAATGGTGGTTTTGTTTAGATACATTCACATTTCATCTTCCTGACTTGTGTGTAAATTTCTGGAGGGCAGAGACTGGAGATGTCTCAGGCCTGATTCTGGCTGCTCTCTCCTTCCACCACTCCTTGTCACCTAGCCCTGGGCTAGGCCCAATATGTTGTGAGGCAAAAAGCAGGGGGCTGTGGTGATTAAGACCAGGTACTCTGAGCCTGACTTCCTAGGTTTGAATCCTGCCTGTTGCCTACTGACCATGACCTGTGGTAGCTCAGCCTTTTTATCCGTAAAATGAAATTCCTAGCTGCACATACTGCATAGGCTGTGGAGAAGATTCAGTGCGGTATGATGTGAAACCTCTTAGAATAGTACCTGTATGTAGTGGGCACTATAAAAGCCTTAGCTATTGTTATTCTTTAGAAAATCTCTGCAGGGAGGAGCGGGAGACCCGTGAGGAGGCCTCTGGGCAATGATGAAGAAAGAGCCACATCTGCGCTGGCTCAGGGCCCTGGTGCCTTTGTACACACCTTCTGCCTGGGCCATGGGCTCCAGTCCCTGCTGCAGCCTGTCCCAGCTCAGGAGGCGAGGGTCTTGTGCATGTCAGGAGGGAAGGGTAGGTGCAGAGTACTGTCACTGAGAGGGAATTCTGAGGGGGCATGGACAGGATTTGGTGGCTGAGTGGATGCCGGAGCAGTAAATGGAGAGTTAAAGATGTCTTCTGGGTTTCCAACTTGGATGACTAGGTTGACAGGGATGCTGTTAACTAAGAGAGGGTAGGAGTTGAAATAGGTTTGAAATAGGTTTAGAGGGGTAGGGAAGGGATTCAGTTATAGACATGGTTTGCAGGGTTGGGGATGAGTCCAGATGGAGCCATCCAATCATAATCACAGCAACTGATAAAATGTATGGAATATCATGTTCGGGCCTCTGTTCCAAGCCCTTCACAGATTCTAAACCACTTATTCTCACAACAGCCTTATGAGGGGGGACTGTTCTTTTTCCTATGATACAGATGCAAAAGCTAGATGCAAGGTGGTTAGGCTTGGATAAGACCACACTGCTCATGAGGGAAAGCCCAGAAATTGGGACCTGGGTAGTCTGGTCCTGGAGCCCCTATATTTCACTGCTACACTACACAGACCATATTTCTGTCATTCCAGGGGAGGGTGGGTCTGGATGTGTTGGTGTGGGGAAGCCTGGGCTGGGATGCTATGGCTCAAAAAGACTTTGCAGAGTGAGGCGAGTGGCTGAAAGAAGCACGTTTGCTGATGAAAGTGAGCATCATTGTCGAAGATTCAGGATCAACCAAGTATGACTGGGAGGAAAGGTCAAGTCACGGGCTAGTTAATACTCTAGTTAAAATCTCCAAGTAAAGGCTATAGGATTGATGACACAATGATTTCATACAATACTTATGTAGCCCATTTCGGTCGCCAACGTTTGCTCACATGGATTTCAGATGCCTTAAATTAACACTCTTGCGAGGTATGTAGGTGGGAAGTGTTATTACTAAGGCTAACAGGAAGAAATGAATTTGGGAATAGACTCCTAGCCAGACACTCCCCGCCATGCATTTTATTTAACAAAGCACCCATTGAAAGAGGGTGTAGATTGCAAGGTACTAGTTATGTCCTGGGGTTGGGTTAGTAATTTTCAATTAACTTTTAGGGTGGCATAGCCTGGTACCTAAACAAAATGAAGGGGCTGCTAATGATTTATTTTGTACTCTACAAGCTGCCTTAATTATGCCAAGAAGAGGTTGAACGCACTGGCTCTCGGCTCTGGCTGTGCCTCAGAATCACCCGAGAAGTTTTAAGAAACTGCACACTTATGCCCCACCTCTGTGAATTTTGGTTCAGTAAACCAGGGTGCGGCTAAAGGAGTGTGCTGGGGCTTTTTATTTTTTACTTTTTGACTAGTGCATTTAAAAAAATAAGTGTGCCTTTGTCAAGATGATGGAATGACGTCATGACACCCCACAATCTCATTGAAATGATTCCCCCCAAAAAGTATAAGAAAAAAAAACCCCAAAGCTGGCAAACAGGAAAAGTTACAGTCAACTGAGAAGAAACTCTGAGGTTTTTTGGCAGCAAATGGGATTGGATTAAAAAAGAAAACAGAAACCCCAAAAGGAGTGGGCACGAAATACCTAAGTAGAACTGGGAAGAAACACCACGAGCGCCATCTAGTGGAGATCACGAGTAGGCCCTGGCGTGATTGATTATCCAAGTAATTAATTAAAAGACACCCTGTTCCCACCTGCTTCCTTCTGCCAAGCAGCTGGCGCCAGCATTTGTTGTGAGGCCAACGCTGCAAGAACTGTTCTCCAAATACAATCCGGGCTCTGGTAGGGTGAGAGTCCCCAGTATTGGCACTGAGGCAACAGAGAGAAGCAGAAGGTATCGTTGCACCTTCCACGGTAGTGAGA
This sequence comes from Tarsius wallacei, assembly GCA_963574415.1. NCBI lineage: Eukaryota > Metazoa > Chordata > Mammalia > Primates > Tarsiidae > Tarsius > Tarsius wallacei. The sequence continues at coordinate 6,905 of CAUYQG010139026.1, read as the reverse complement.
CTCACCAAACACCCGAGTAAAGCTTTTCATACTTTGGTGGAGGGGTTGGTCACTCACGTGCTTGCTGCATTGCTCATACATCCAATGGAAAGCCTGGCTGTCAGCTGTTCTGCCCACTGACATGCTTATTCCTGCAGACCTGGCCAGACAGCCTTTGAATTCAGAGGAGAGACCTGCTGTAAAAATAGACCTTTTGGAGGGTGTGCTGAATACAACATCCTGTTGGTGCAGATTTGGCACGAGCAGCCAGTTATTAGCTGTATCCATTGTTGATCCTCCTAAGTGGACTAAGTGCCCCTGTTTGCCTATTTGTAGAGGGGAGACGAAATATTGAGAGTCAGGACAAGCCCTGTTGATTTCTGTATGGGCCCCATCATGTTCATGAATCTCTTCTGAGCCTCAGAACAGTCCTGTGAGGTAATGGCACTTTCATTCCCATTTTACAAATGAGACAGTCAAGGTTCTAAGCAGTTAAGGGACTTGTTCAAGTTGGTATGGATAATACGAAACAGAAATGGAAATCAAAGCTAGGTTTTAGAACATCAGATTATGTTCTCTTTCTATTGTATAGCTTCCAATTTACTTAATTTCACCTATTTGATAAACAGTCATTTCTAGAAGATAGAACAGTCTTGGGGATCTGCAGATAAAATTTGTTGTATGTGCCAACTAATGAAGCTAAATCATTTTGAGTATTCCCAAATGAAGCTAGCTATCTATTCAGATAGTGCACACATAGTACATACATACATAGTTTTTCCTCCATGTGCTGGACCTGGAGAGAACTTGCTGTTCCTCTACCTGCAGTTCTCTTGCCCACATGGTCACACAACTTTGCTCCTTTTTGATCTGTGACACAATGTCACCTCCTTAGGTACACCTCTTTTGGTCATCCTCTCTGAAGAACTACCATCACTCTCCATCCAAGTCCCCACTTTACAATTAGGTCATTCTATTATATCACATCATAGTATACATTTGTTTATGTGTTTACTGTATTCCCTTTCCCAAACAAAATAAAAGAACGTAAGGTCGATGAAGACAGGGATTCAGCCTGATTTGCTACTCTGTTTCTAACATCTTGAGTAGTGACTAATACATAGTACTCATTTAAATATATTTTGTTAAATTAATGCATGAATTAAAAATTATTAGATAAGGAAATAAGCTATTAAAATGAGAGTGACTTAGAATAAGACTTTTTTTGAGTTGAAGTCTCACTCTGTCGCCCAGGCTGGACTCTCATGGCCATCCCAGTGTCAACCTGCTGGACTCTGGCGATCCTTCCACCTTAACCTTCCAAGTAGCTGGAACTACAGGCGTGCGCTACCATGCTCGGCTAATTTTTGATTTATTATAGAGACGAGGTCTTACCAAGTTGCCTGGCTGCTTTCGAACCTGCAGGCTCAGGCAATCCACTTGCCTTGGACTCCCGAAGTGCTAGGATTGCAGGTTGAGCCACAGAGCCCGGCTGAGACTTGTATTTTTTTTAAAAAGGATTTCATTACATGAAAGATACTCCATCTTTCATTCTTTAAAAAAATTCCCAAATGATGGCTCTCATGTAAGTGAACAGCTGCAATGAAAAGGACAGTGTTATATCTCTAAAAGGGGTTAATTTAGGAATTTGATCGCAGGTGGGTAGACTGTGTATTTGTTTCCTGAGGCTGCTGTAACAAATGACCCCCAACTTGGCGGCATAAAACAATAGACAGTTATTCCTTCACAGTTCTGGAGGCCAGAACTTTGAAATCAAGGTGTCAGCAGGGCTGCCTTCCTCTGAAGGCTCTGGGGGAGATTATGTTCCTTGCTCTTCCAGCTTCTGGTGGCTGTTAGCACTTCTTGGCTTGTGGTTCCATCACTCCAATCTCGACCTCCATCTTCACATCACCTTCTCTGTGTCTTCTCCCCTTTGTCTCTCATAAGGATACTTATCATTGGATTTAGGACCCACTCAGGTATACCAGGATGATCTCATCTCAACACCCTTAATTAAATTTGCAAAGAGCCTTTTTCCAAATGAGATCATATTTAGCATTTCCAGGGGTTTGGAAGTGGACATATTGGGGAGGGGGCACCATTCAACCCATTACAGGGCTTATATATTGTATTTATTTACTTTTTCATAGTGAAGTACAAAAAATTCCCTTAGTCCTTATACCCTGTGATATATATTTACATAACCCTCAGAACACCAAATCTCTAGGGACTAGATCCATGCTATTTTTTCTTAAACACCAACAGGTAACAGGTGCCAGTTTGAAAGTGAGATTTTTCCTTGAACCTTTCCTGTGCCTGTCTGCGCCAACGTTTTCTATAACTCTGTCTCTCACTCCTTTTCTTTAGCTTCCTGGGCAAGAAGATATCTGGATTCAGTCTTAGAAACTGCTATTCAAAAGGGAGGAAATTAAGCATCAGAAAATAAGAAAAACGTTCTGTGGTTTCTGCCTTCTTTAGTTATAGAAAGGAGTAGCTGGTTTACTCAGCCTAGATTGGAAAAAAAGGTAAAAACCTTGGGCAGGAGCGAATACTGGGCTATTTATTTTTGAGTCACTCACATTCTTCAGTCTGTAGATGGAAAAAACTGAAAGCCAGGAGGATTATGTAAGGTCACTTGGCAAGTCGTGGGCTGACCCAGCAGTAACACTCAGAACTCCTGAGTTCACTATTGTGAGCCTCCATCTCACAGCACCTCTCGAGGGTTTCTCACTCTCTTAATCTTTGGTTGTCTGAGCAGCATATGAGGGTCTTGACACTCACAGCCAAATGAGCACATGGGGGAAGTTAAGCCTTGACTTTGTTGTGTTTGATCTTCATTCAATAAGTGAGTAAAAGAAACAAATGCTGTGGTTGCATTGTTCAGGCTCTCTCTCAGCTGGCCAGTGATGAGGTGTCTGTAAGCAAATGGATTTTTTAAAAATTCCACACTAGTACCTATTATTGGCAATGCCTTTTTTGAATCCAGATGAATTGTCTGAAGGATTACTGTGGCTAGAGTCAGTATTTGTAGGGTTATATGAGAAAAACAACAACAGAACAGAAGACGGCCTTTCTTCTTCATAAAAACGTCTTCATAAGCTCTAGCTGTTCATCTTAAAGCAAATTTTCCCTTTGCAGACTTTGAACTCCTTTGAATTTGCTTGCAAGGTTAACCCCCACCCAGTTGGGTAGAATCAAATCTTTTTGAAGAGCTGGAGTAAAAACTTTAGTAAACTGTCCCAGGGAATACTTTGCTTCCTCTCACTACAGTTGATATCTCTAACAGGTACTGATGGGTGGTGTTCCAACATAAGGCCCAACTGCCAGGCAATATTAGCAGCCTGCACTGACTTCTAAATGACAGACTTTCCTGGAGCATGTCTGTTGATAACCTTACACTTTGAATCATTTTGTGCATACATTTAACGCCTTATTTTTTGTGTGCTAATTCCCATTAAATCTAATGTATTAAGCTTCCTTTTGTGCTAAATACGTGACTGACTGAACAATTATGTGCCACAAATCTTATACTCAAAAAGTTCAAGTGTGGTGTTTTCTCATTTGACCTTATAATGACCTTGGCCTTGTGGTTTTTTGTTACTGCCTGGGAGAGTTTTCAAAGTATGGTATTACTTTTGTCGTATAAAGAACTCAAGCACACTCCTGCTGCCTGTCTGAGGGATAGTCATATTGGCAGTTACTTTGGCATTCATGCTTGCCAACCTTTTGGCACTCATGCTCGCCAACTCAACGGGCCAGTAATAATTTAGAATATGTCTTGTTGAGTATCAACTTCTGAAAAATAAAAACCAAAGTTTCTGCAAATTTCTCAGATTCCTTGTTTGATCAGCATGTGGGCCGCAAGTCAATGTTTATTTTCTATTTTCACTTGGGCACAAAAATCATAGCAAGAGTTTGCAAGACTAGAAGAAATCAGGGGGCTAAAAGGAGCCTGGCCTACATGACGTATCTACTAGGGGTAGGCGAGGCAGGCAGTAACTCTTGCTGAAGGAGCCTACGTGGCGTCTTATAGAGAGGGGATCCTTTTCCAGATTACAGAGAGTTAAATGTAAGCCTCAGTGTCAGATTGTTTGGCACATTAGACTGATTTTCTCCAAATGTGTTCCTTTGGGTTTATCCATTTTTGTTGTCTTGTTGTTGTTAACCAGACAAGGTTTCATTCTGTTGCCCAGGCTGGAGTGCAGTGGTGCCATCATGGCTCACTGCAGCCTCCGACTTCTGAGCGCAAGTGATCCTTAACTTCCTGAGTAGCTGAGACTGTGGCTGTGTGCCACTATGTGGGCCTGGCTGATAGGATCTTGCTGTGTTCCCCAGGCTTGTCTTGAACCCCAAGCCTCAAGTAATCCTCCCACTTCGGCTTCCCAAAGTACTGGGATGACATGTGTGAGCCACTGCACTCAGCCCATTTCAACTTTCAAAGGGGTCCCAAGCCTATGATTCTTGGTTCAAAGAAGTGTCCTCTGGAGCTGGCATGTTTTTCCGACTCCTCGCCCGGCCCCTTATGTGATTTGTGTGCCTCATCTGGCTTACAGCTTTCTCACTGCTCTGTGTTTCATCTTTGCTTCGCCTCTTTGCCCTATGCGCCTTCTAGTCTGACTCCGCTTTCATCGGCTACCATGAATATCATCTCTCCTGGGTCCAGGCTCCTATTTCCTGTCCCAGAAATTAGGTCTGGGCTTCCTGGGTCAAACAAAAATGGTATCTACAAATTACTTTGTCTCAATGAGTGTTTCTGGATATAGTTAGTGATCAAAAATATGTTTCCAAACAAGAGGTAAAGTCTTGATACTAAAAAACAAAACAAAACTTTTTTTAAAGCATGTCTTACTATTTCTGTCCCTGACCTTATTCATGATTTTTTTTTTTTTTGTCCTTTCTTCCCACACCTACTGAAAAAAGTACCAGAGTTACAAACCTCGTGAGATCTACTCAGTTTCAGCCCTGTTAGTGAGTGTGAGGAAGACAATAATTACTGAGTTTGGAAGCTGATAAAGGTGTGATTTTGACAATACTGAGAATTGAAGTTTTCTGTTTGCGTTGCCTGCACAACCATTTGCAATTTAGGAAGTGGAATATTTCCAAAGCTTCTTTAGTGACATGGCTTAACCTTGACTTCGGAAGAGTAAAAGTCAAAGGATGTGAAATGCTCAGCTTACATTGCCCAAGTGCTCATACCATCAACTTTTTCTAGAAGTGACAGAATGGATCCCAGCTGGAATAAGGTGAGAAATGGGACTAAGAGTTGCATCCTGATTGACATAGTGGCTAGCTTGTAGCTTTCCCAGAAACTTAAATTTGCTCTGCTCCCCAAGGTACTGGTTTGCACTCATACATCTCAGGAACTGTCATAATGACATGCAAAAAATCATGCTGTTTACAGAAAAAGCTAGAACTTGGTGTTGCTAAGTAAAAGCCTTCCAGAATAAGTATCCACTTAGTCGCTCCTGCCAATGGTTATCGTATTTCTTTTCCCTACATAGGTTTGTGCTAACAACGTCCCAAAGCTATAGTTATACTTACATTTCATTCTTAATTCTTGTAAGATAAACTAATAATGCAGAGAGCAAATGGGCACCGTTTATTAATTAAAATCCCCAGGAAATGGGACAAACTGAAGAGATAAGTACTTTTGAAAAATAATAAGTATAGCTTGCCACATGGCATAGAGAGTCTTATGCCCACACAACGCAATAGCACTTTTCGGGCCCCAGGTCGTGTCTCAATCTGCCTTGACCTTCAGCTACAGCAGACACTGCCCTTACATTTGGCCTGCTTACCTTCTCTCTTTTGCCTCAGGGTTCTTCCTCAGGAGTTTACTCAGCCCAGACCTGTCCCAAAATGTAGGAAACGTAACCCCCTCTCAACCAATGGGGTGGGAGTGTTGATGGTTAAGTACCCTAGTGCTGTCCTTCAGAGGGGTAATTCTGAGGGGCATTTTATTCTTTTTTTTTCTTTTTTAAATTGTTTATTTTAAAGATATGAGGTACAATTCAGGGTTAGGTATACAAATGTTCATTATACAGGTACCCTTATTGATGAGGTGTGTCCCTCCCCCCCACCAGCATTTTACTCTTGCTCAGAAGTCCTCAGTGGGACTGAGTCCCAGTTACCTACCTGCAATGGTAAATCTGTAAGGCATTCTTCATTGACTTTTCCTTCTTCCCTGATTCAGTCTTTTCTTCCCTTCATTTCTGCTTTCCAAGATCCCCTCCTAAAGTCCTCATCTTCGGTTCTGTGTTGGGAAGAAGTCAAATTAAGATAAACTGTCATGTAACAATGAAGATATCACTGGAAGCATTTCTTTCAGCATCTCCTTTTAACTCCCTGTAGAGAAAAAAATATTTCCAGATTTTTTTTTAATTTGGAAGCCAGAAAAATGGAAATATGAAGGAAAGATTGTTTGTTTCCTATTGTCTTTAAAAAAAAAAAAAAAAGATTTTCAAATGGTTATAGCTTTAGAAAGTAAGTGTCACATTCTTCATACCCCATTATCAGTTACTGGTCCATTTTCAGAATTTTGCACCTAATGGCTATTCCCAATTCAGAATAGCATTTGAAAAATTTTAAGAGGAGAGACAGTGAAAGGTCATCTGGTCAACCGTCTGTCTTCAGAACAGGCGAGAGTTAAAGCAGGTCTTCCAGGAGTTTTATTAGGGAGCAGCATGAAAAGATATTTCACAGTGAGCTTAACAGAGCTGTGCAGACCATCTTCTGGAAAGACTGGCTGCCCAGGCTGGACTTTATCCAATTTGGATTTTTGGTCTTTTTTTTTTTGAGTTGGAGTCTCACTCTGTCGCCCAGACTGGAATGCAGTGGCCGCTCCCGGCCACCGCAGCCTCGACCTGCTGGGCTCCGGCGATCCTTCCGCCTCAGCCTTCCGAGTAGCTGGAACTACAGGCGCGCAC